>SNQJ01S0120548.1:27176-43820 GCA_010110895.2 Picea sitchensis | reverse complement strand
TTAAGTGGGGTAAAAGGAGGTTGCCCCCTCAAAGAGGCTTATTATCTGAAATTATCTCTTTTTCAAGGCGTTGAGTACTTTTCCTGAGGTTTTTCTATGCTATATTGATGTTTGGTTCTTAACAATGTCGAAGCCATAAGAGCGTTAGAGGAACCACAGAAGATCAAAATACCTAATCCATATGATGAAGGAGTATTACCCTTGGATCTGAAGAAAGAACCTAGGAACCGCGAAGTGACTATGTCGAGAGAAGATAAGACTCAGAATGGAAAAAGGATGACCGATACTAAGCTCACTGGGAAAAAGGCTAGGAAGCTAAGTAAGAAGAGGGCCAAAACTGGAAAGTTACAGAAGACTCCAAAGGAAACTTTGCAAAACGAAAAATCACAAGAATTGAGCTTCACCGAGATATCAGAATAGCGACATCTGTCACTTCACCATGGGGCAGAAATATAGTCGTTGGACCTATATACCCATTCGAATTTTGCCTCGAACGGGTCAAAAACCAATTATGGGTTCCCACTAGACTGTTGGATAGCACTAGAACGGATAGAATGGAGTTAATGAAGGCCTCATATCCGTTGCAAGCAGACCGTTGCTAAGTTTCCCTACTTAGTCCGTCACGCCACGTATCGAGAATACTTTTTTCTAAGAGATAATTTGAGCCCGAAACTTGTTATTACTTCACCCTGTGATCATTTCCTTACTGTTCATCGTAGTCTCTAAATTCATTTTCACACATGAGCTAGTGTACCCAAGCTTGTATGTTGAACGAGCTCAGCACTATTGAGAAAGTAGTTGAAGAAGTTTTGATTAACCTAATGGCTGAGAGAGTCATGTCAGAGAGAATGATCTCTGCAGGTGTGCAAGCATCATCGACAGGAGGAGTCCAAGCTTCTCCCTCCACTACTTGCGGAGAAGGACCTTCCAAAACCACGATCGAGACAAGAACAAAGAACAGAGATGATATTGCAAATGCCAAGCCGATCCCACGCATTCTGTCGGTTTACATACCACCTTTGAGCGGTAAGATAAACAATGATAGTGTATCCAAAGACTTTGAGTACACCTTGATCACCACGTATCTTCCGAAAGGGGTGCGCACAGTATGTGCTGACTAGGATAAGCTCGTAGCACTGAAATTTAATGATTTTAACCTTGGAGATCGCAAAACCTATAGCATGTTAGCTCCGCATAAATACTTAACCAAGACCAAAGGCAGAAATCCTAATATTCTTCTGCAGTCCTGGACCCAGAACCTCGCGCAGCCCACACTGCTCAACGTAATGAAGATCCCTCACTTCAGCAGACACCAGGAAGTCAACGCATGCGTCAGGATGATAATTTCTTGCTACCATGGTGGATACTTATGGTTGGACCGTCGCATCATTATGGATCTGACTCTGATCAATAGGATCATAGGACTTATCATGCAAGGCCCTGACCCACAAGACTTTTACATAGGCAAGACCTCAGACCGAGGACTAGCAGAGCGGATAAAGGAAACTTATGGCGATGTAGAGAAGGGTATGTGAGGCTACAAGGTAGCCTCTATCCAGAGTGGCGCAGTGTGCCTTGCATGTCAATTGATCGCGGGAAAGTTAGTTCATAAGAACAGACCAACACAGGTGATTGGCTTCGTAGTTGACCTCGCAGGGAAGTGCATCGAGGGACTATAGATGAATTGGGCACAGTATCTTGTAAACCAGTTAGAGTTGGATTGCAGAGGAGCGCAAGACCAAGGGTATGAGTTCCACTTTAGTTGGTTTCTCATACTCATCGCTTTCATCGCTTGGGAATTGCTAGAGGGAGCCACTTTTCCGGAGATCGAACCTTTCGAACCACTAGCCGTGAAGTTTTGTACGTTGTGGTACTCCAGCGACATGAACAAGCAGTGGTAGTCCAATGCTATCTTCCACACCTACTTCAACCAACTGAAGAATGTAATTCAGTCTACATCGTGAATCACCCCAAACATACTTCATAGGTTTAGACCTTTGATGAAATTTAGCGTGGACCGCCACTTCACCTATATTACAACGCGCGGTGATGAGCATAAACAGCAGCTCCAATCCTACTACAAGCTGACAGAAGATGACTTGGAGGAGATTACCAAGGAATGGTTGACGGACCTCCTTGTTGTAGTGGACCTCGTAGAAATGTCCAAAGAGGAAAGCCTTGAAGCTATGTCGGATACACCTGGGACAAGCAGGACTAAAAGGATGACGAAGTCCAAGATGTCCCTAGCATGTCCACGAATACTACTTTGACTTGACCTGCACATGGAGGTGATGGTGATGAGCTAGGTGGTATAGAAGTTGAACAAAATAGAGGCGAGGTTACTCCACCTAGAGAGGAGGAGGATCCATCCATGAAAAGAAAGATGACACCACCAAAACCCTCCTCTCGAATGAAAGCTAAGGCCACCCGGACCATGCTTAAAACTACCCTTACCCCGGATGACTTTGACTTCTTAATTGTCACACTGAATGATGTTTCACTAGAGCTCACAGAAAATAAAGAAGCAAAGCAGGAGGATTTATTCAACTGAATCAAGGGCGAACTCAAAGAAGTGCAGCAGGCACTCCAGTCCAGCCAAGTAGTTTCTACAGTGCCCTTGATAAGAGGAACATCAAGAACAGATGATGAGCCCACTCAATTACACCAAATCGTTGATCAAGTCAAATCTCACCTTCGAAGAGATCAAGAAGACACAGCACAAGCCACCCAAGATTTAAAGCAAGCACAGAAATCACTTCTAGAACAACAGAATGAGGCAGAACTGGAAAAGCTTGCCCTGAAAGCGAAGTGGAATGAGGAAAAGGAACAGTTGCTAGCAGAGAAACTTGAAGTACAGGAAAGGGTTCAGAAAGCACTACACTTTGTGACAGTCATAGAAGTGAAGATGGAAGACTGCCTCCCACAGCAGGTGACCCAACTGGAAGAAGTAATCTAGCAAATCCAACAGCGCATCATAGATCTGGAGCTCAGCACCGTGCCCAAGACCCCCCAAGAAATAAGAGATCTAAGAGAGGCCACTGCTCGAAGCGTGGTTGGCCGATTAAAAACCTTTGCCTTGGAATGCAAGCAGTTGAGCGCTAGAAGCACCTAGACTTATGAAACCCTCGCAGAGAATCCATAATTGCAAACATTGGAGGCACAGCTCCAAGAAGAAAAGCAGCATGTGGCCATGCTACAGGAGAAAATAAAGACTTTGACCCCAGTCAAAATAATGAAGAGGTTCGCAGAACAACGCACAGCCCAACAACAAGTACATACGTTGCGAAGTAAAGTGATAGAAGTCTCCCAACGACTTCAGCCAATCCAAGAAAAGGCATGCCAACTGCTCGCTAAACTTGAAATCCAGGGAGTTGAACTCGAATAGGTTGTCATCACTGTAGAACAGTGCTTGGAAGGACCACTCAATGACACAGTAATCTAGGAACTTATTGAGCAAGAGGTTGTCGCACTACAGCAGGTTGAAGCAGCTCGAGGCATTCGAGGAGGAATTGATAATACCTGAGTGACTCAGGACGAGTCACAGGTGATTGTTGGGGGTCTATTGGCCCTTGACAAAGTTTTGAAGAATACTTGGTCATATTTGACCGTTTTGGGGACTATGACAGCTTGCCAAAGATGGAGCGCACCGCGAAGTGGAAATTAGGGAAGCAAGACCTATTTTTGGGTCCCTTTTAGGGTTTTGGGTTGATGTAAAGGGAAATGGATGTTGGCCCATGGGTTTACCCACGCTTAGGCCCATTTTTTAATCTATAAATAGATACTTAGGCAATGTAAGTAGAAGAGATGGTATTACATCTATGTGATGTATAGCTAATGGATTAGTGCTAGTATCTAGATATGTGTGATTGGATGTATATTGCAAGTGCTCTGTGCATGATTGTAAGGATATTGAAAAGCTAAGTGCAGGTTGTTGTAGTTTTGTGTTGAAGTGCAAGGAAGAAGGATCTAGTGAGCTGCGCAGATCTTATGTCCTATGTGAAGTAAGGGTCACTGAAGCTCTGTGTTGTAACCGCTTGACCGAGATAATATAAAGAAGAAGACTTTGTGGACATATCCCTAGGGTGGGGGTGAACCATGCTAAATTTGTGCATTGTGCTATGTTCTTCAACCTAATGTGTTTATATCTTTCTTGGCTAAGTGCTTGTTGTGATTAAATAGATCTATTTATGCTATGTGCTTATGATATATGAATGAATGTTAGATATGATATATAAGATGCTTAGTGCTTGATATGTTGAATCTAATATATATTTCTATGGCTAAGTATTGAATCATCTTTAGTCTAAGTATTCACTGTGATGATTTGTTCTATCTATGAAGTACCATAAGGGTTAAATATTGATGAATGATCTATGCTAAGTGCCTTGTAAAAACTATAATCACAGATCAGTGTCCCAGCTAAGGTTGCAGACATCTGAGTCCTGCAACCACCCATGCCTCTACCTCGGGTGAGACTTCATCTGCTTCACAGGTGTTGCTGAAAGGGATGGTAGTTAGGGTTTGTTGGTGCGCTCTTGAGCGTTGAACCCTAGGTATTCCCCTATGCCAACACTTATAATCGGGATCAAAATTAGGTAACCATTTTTCATGATGTTTAGGTAAAGGATGTTGGGGTCCTGGTACTGCCACAGCATCTTGGTCAATCTAAGGTATGGCGGGGTTATTTTGATTAGCCATTAAATATGGATTCTAAGAAGTGTTATAGGTTTGAGAAGATTTAGATGATAAATTTTTCTCGTCAGAGGAATCTCCTCTTGAAGGAAGTGGAGAAGGGTCGGGTGTTGAAGGAGAAAGTCCAAATCCTTGAGCACCTAGAATGAGTGCTTCTGATGGATCAAAAAAGATATCATGCAATGCGTAATTGGGTGTACCAATGGCACGAGTATCTTCTTCTTGATTGGAAAAATCAAGGGGTCAATGTAATTGTTCATCAAATTGTCTCAGTATGGCCAATGTGCCTTGGTTTCTTATTATTAATTGACCGAAATTTTGGATAATCTCTCTCACATCAATTCCCTGAAGAAGCGATGTTTCAAGTTCAACGGTAATAATAGGTTAGGCTTCAGGTGTAGTGGTTGTATTGGGTACAAAAGTAGAGTATGAGAAACTACGATTTATAACTGGGGAGTGATTATTAGGAGGTGTCTTTTGACCCCCTCATGCCATTAATATTTAGTTATCCCTCCTTCTAACGCCATTTGTTGACGGGTATATATGAACACTATGTCAACTGTGAGGGGAAGTCCGTTCTGAATCTGTCTAAATATCCCAAGCCGTTTGGTATGCCTTACCCTGACGGGTTTTACGGAACTGGTAGCTGATAAGGGACCTAATCTAAGTTGTAAAATAAAATAATAAACTAACTATCTACTACATACATACATTATGTTCTATATTTGCATTAGATATGCACATACTGCAAACAATTATGTACATCAATCTATAGTATATATATACATATACAAGGTTTGTGTAAAGCCTTGTGAAACTAATTGCTAAACATAATTTAAGTTCCACATAAACATACAAGACTAATTACTAATTTAATTAAATAAAATTCACATACAAAAAAAAGAGGAATGAATGCAAATTCTAATGATGTAACTTAAATGGACAAAGCAGTTTAAGTTTAAATATGAATTCTCATTCATTTGATAAAAATAAAGAAACTAAACTAATAAAAGACAAACTAACATGTTATTGATCAACACCTAAAATAGAACTGGATTATGTCTTCCTGTGTGAGATATGCTCCAGCAACCTGTTTTCCAAAGAGAAATCTATGGCAAGCAAATTAAAAAGTAGCAAGACTTTTGATATTACCCAAAGAAAATTAGGTAACTAAACGATTCATATGTCATTTTAAGTGACAGAAAGACAATATGTAATATGATCCCATATGACATTTTATGACTCAATATATAGAGAGGGAAAAAATTCCAATCAATGTAATTGATTATAACAAAATCAAAACATCTGAATTAACTCAAAATATTGAGATATTTTCCTTATAAATGATATGTCATACAGATCATAATAAAATGGAATAATAGACTATGATATGAACTAAAAGGAAAGACATCAAGGCATGTATTGAATAACATATCAAAGCTAATTAGATCAATGCATATCTTGATATTTAGAAGAATATGAAAAGAAATATGACTAATAGAATACTCATACTAAAACACTTTATTGTTAGGACGAAATCCATTGAGAAAAATGTATATTCATATCCGTATTTAAAATCGATTGTAGTCCATTCTCTAGAATTCCAATCCCCCTTTGTTTGAGAGAAAAAGAGAGTATTTAAAGGAAGTCATGATCGATCCTCATATCCAAAGGATAGAGATCAATCTTTCAAAAACAAAAGAGATTGTAATCTCCAATCTAAACTCGGTTTACAATAATAGAATCCATAACAACTTGATTAAAGTTTGTTACATATAATCAAACATAATCAAAAATTGTTTAAAACGGAGCCTATCACTAGTAAAGGGAAAACCATCATCATTGATCTTCATCAGCTAATCAACATGTATATCATCCATGAGATAGTTTTTAGAGACCTATAAAACAAATAAAATAAAAATAAAATTAGAAATTTAATTAACTAATTTAAGACAAGCTACAAAATCCTTGATTATGTAGCTAGTCTAAAAACAATGTAACAATTCATGCTTTAACAAACCAATCAGAAATAAAAATAAACCACAGATTTATTTACCAAATTAAACATTTGAAAAAGAAGAATTGTGCATCTATGAACTCATAACAGAATTGATATTATTTGAATCCTTAATGATGATATCCCTAGATTTTATGAATCGTTTGTTTTCCCGAGAAAGAGTTTGTTGCAATTCAAATCTCAAATCCTGATTTTCTCTTACAAGATCCCTATTTTGCATCAACGTCTGGTGAAGACGCATTTTCAAGTATGGGATGTATTTGTAGTATATGTTAATCCATGCAAAACATTCATCACAACATACAGGTTCCAGATTTAGGAGAGGTTGCTTGCAGTCTGAGTCTGGGGTCTTTTCATGTGCCATCATAGCCTTTAAATCACTCTGGATTCCTGTGAATCCCTCATAGTTCTGAAGGAACGGAGGTAAGTTTTAAATGAAATCATATTGTGTATGAATATCCCTTGTTGAGTCAAGGATTACACTCTTGAAAGAGTTTAAATCTTCTATTGTAATCCTTGGAACAGGATTACCCCTATGTTGGTGTTTGTTCCCTGTCATTCTTGACAGGATTCGACCACTTATTTTGTTTTTAAAATCAACATCACAAACCTCCTTCCTAATTTGTTTTCCCTATCCTTTAAATTTTTCATTGACCATTGGTATCGGAGGTTGTGAATGACTAGCAACATTTAACGGCTCATTTCTCAAACGAAAAATGACCTCTTCTAAAGGTTTCTTGGGCATAAATTCATGTTTTTTGGATGCCATCCCAGTCATAGAAAAAATCTCGGTTTGATCACCAGGTGAAATGACAGAGTAGTTTTGTATTTGAACTTTGATTCAAAAATCATGGAGTGAATGAGACGAATTTTTTGGAGAAACAAGTTCCTTAGAACCCTGTGTTAATTGGTGGCGGGATCAATTTGCAGGGGTAGGAATCCATTCCTTACTATTAAAACTTGCCAAGTGTCCCCTATGCTAACCAAATTGAAATTGACCAACATGTAAATTAAACCGTGGTGAAATAATGTAGACTCAGGGTTAGTGTTCGGCCTTTAATAAAACTTTGACATATTTTGCAGGATTTTAAGTAGGTAAAAGGGTAAATTCAAACTAAATCCTTGAAACACCATTAACAGACGTATGTGGAACAAGAAAACTAATCCGTAGTGTCCTTCACAGGTGAAAATGTTCTTTATCATCAACAATAAACCATGCCAACAAGTTTTAAACAGTTCTATCGGCATACCTTTTACATGGTAGTGTGATTTCCTTGACACCAACAGAGAATGCCATGGAATGTCGATTACTTTCATTTTTTTAAACCATTGGTCACCCTCCTGAGACAAACCAGTCGCCTTAGCTATGAATTCTTCAGTAACCTGTAACTGAGTATCTCCTATTTTGGCTCTAGTTCCATCAAAGGTCGTGGAAAATGCCTTGGAAAATTCTAGGTTAAAACCATTGAATGATTGGATAAACTTCACCCAACCGAACTGAACCAAGATATCCACCATGTTGTCATGAGACAGAAAATCTTGTGAGCCATTCAGCTCTATCCTAACTAGGGGAGCCATGAACTCGTAGGTGGTGAACCAGAAGACAGAAAAATAGTTTTCATCAAAAGGAGAACCTTATGCTTGCAATGAACTGAACTCATAAACAGTTGAAGGGACTGATCTCGCATACCTAATGATAAACTGGCATTTAAGGAATTAAGGAGGTGCTACCATTATTTCCCACTCTAAGTTTTGATTATCTCTGAAAAAATAGATGACTAAAGATTCAAAGCCACTACAGTCATGGAACCCTCACTACTTGCCACGAATAACTAACCTGAAATCGAGGACATCAATACACTTGTAGGGTAATAATTCATAGGACAGTTGATCGGTCGGTTCATTAAGTGAGCATTACTTAATTTCGCATTTTGATATGACAGTGGTAAGTGTTGGGAGTTTCATTTTGGCCATTCAGAGAGGGAATATTTTAATAGAACCAACATTTGCCAAGAGTTTTAACTATGTCATAGTTTTAGGCTTGATTTAATTAAATCGATTTCACATATTTCATATCGGGTTCAGTTTTTCCTTTAGGTCATGAGTTAGGTTTAGTTTTTTTTAACATAATTCATATGGCTTCCAATAAAACATAGTTCAAGAACCTTTTGATTTAGACCTTCAATAAAAGAAAACAAACAATCACCTTTAACTCATGCAAAGGGAGATTACCACAAGAGTTCATTCAATGATCTGTAAGAAAAAGGGATTTCAATTTCATGCTTTACAGTCATGAAATTGAAGAGAGAGAACATGATAAATAAATCACACAAACAGTATAAATCCAAAAAATATTGATTAACACTAATACCCATACCTTTGTACACAAGAAACATAATCAATCTGACGTGTATAGACATACTAGGTAGTGAGCATAAGAAACAATTTTGTATTTCAAAATTCAATGAGACACAAAACGAGATGGTAGTTGGGCTTCCAACAAAATTCTTCTTCAGCGTGTTGTCTCTAACCCATGTAGGTTTGGTGTTGAACCCATGGGTCTGATACCACTTTGTAACAACCCCACTATTTAACCCATAAAAAAATCTCTAATACCATTAAACTAAATGCATCCAACAATATTTCCAAAATATGAATGTATATAATTATACACATACACAACAACATATAATTCTCTCAAAACACAGAGTTTATGCACAACAATTTAAACCCGTAAATAAAATTAAGAAATAAATATAAAACACTTATCATTTATCAAAAATGTGCAACCGACTGCAGGGGATGGTTGTTCCACCCAATAGTAGATTTGTTCCTCCAAATCTTAGCAGAAAATCACCTCGAAGTTAAGTCTATGAATCTAGAAGAAAGGGTGTCTATCCATTGTCCACTCACAGCCCATTTTTTACCCAAAACAAACTGATTTTTCCTACATATATCATAGTCCTCTAGATCTCTTCCCCTCAACCTGAAAAAAACCAAGGAATGGGATCCCCCTTCACTACCCATAGTCCCTCAGGCCTTCCCACTTCCTTCTAGGAATCCAACATAGGTTGGTTAGGAATCTCTCTTATTGGGGAATCTAGGGATTTTAGTTGCAAGGAAAACCTCACAGCAACAAGCTCACTGTTGTAAGGTAATTTCTCTCACAAAATCTCTTATAAGGTTCACTCAAAAATAATAATTTTAGGAAAATGCTTGGGATTTAAGACACATGAATAACCCCCCCCCAAAAAAAAAAAACCCTCCTCTCTTTTGGAAACTTATCCCCCATGAATATTTCCATGTCCATTTGTAGTTGGCATTACATTTTTTTTAATTATATTTTATATACAATGTTTACATATTACATTCCTTAGCCCCTGACTATATATCATATTTACATTATACATCACTAAACTGGGGATTAAAAATAGGGATGTTATAGACATAATCATTTTTTAGGTAGATCCCATTGCAAGGATCTGGAATTGGGTTTCCATCATAACCAACTAAATCATAGGACCATTTGTGTAAGACACATTTAATAATTTAGGGACCATGCCATAGGGTTTCAAATTTACCTGTGCCTAATGTGTCATGGTCTTGGTCATAGGACAAAAACAATTCACCCTCCAAAAAGATATGAGGTTGAACTAATTTGTCATATTGGGATTTCACACACTTTTTATTACTCTCATTAGCCAATGTAGCATCATGACATTGTTCATCAATATGGGCCAAATACAAGAGACATTCTTCTACAGTGGAATTATTCGAAAAGAGTTATGTGGCTATTTTCAATGATGGAATTCCATATTCAATCGACGGGATTTCCTCTACTCCATAAATGAGATGAAACGATGTAAAAACGGTGGCAGTATTAGTTTAGGTATGGCATTCCCCTAATGCCTCAAATAACATGATATGCTAGTTAGTTTTATGTTTCCCTAGCATCCTTTGAATCATGGTTTTTAATACACAATTGATAGCCTTAACCTGGCCATTTGATTGATGATAATACATTTGATTGAGAATAAGAGGGTTTTGTTATCATGATGAAAACCCAACCTGGTAGGTAGCTCATCCATGATATTTTTTGAAAATGGGACCCATGGTCCATCACAATAGTATTAGGAACACTGGACCTTGTAATAATGTAATTGAATACGAATAAATCCATTGTGGTGTCATCGTTAGAAAAAGTAGGAAAGTCCTCGGCCCACTTAGTGAAGTGGCCAACAACCACGATGATGTGGCCATGACCATTAGTTGAGGTAGGCTTACATTCCATGAAATATATCCCCCATTTTGTGAAGGGACAAACAACAACTACAGGATGTAACAAAGCAGGATAAGTGTGCATTTTGTGAGAAAATAATTGATAGGGGTGACACTTTTGGATTGTATGCATATAATCCTTGAATATCATGGGCCAAAAGTATCTTGCGCGCAACATATTTTGTGTGTCCAACACAAAGAGGTGACTTCTACATTCTCCAACATGGAAACCATTCAGAAATTTCTCAACTTACTCATGGACAAGACACTAATGTATAATCAAATCAACCCCTTTACGGTAAAGAGTGACATCGATGATAAGGTATTGTCTATCTAGATGTAATATGCACCAGAACTCATCATGGGATAACTAAGGTGAAAGCACTGGGTTTGGAGATATACAAGGACATCCGCATACCAAGGGTTGGATAAGTAAATGAGAAATAAGAACTCATCAAGGAATGAGTCATTAACCATGGGTTCATCATCAAATTGGGGAAGTTTGTACATCAACTCAGTGAAAGAAAAATATTTCTTGGAATTGGAAGAAACTAACTCCAGGTCAAACTCTTGTAAGATAACAATCCACTTCAAGTGTTTTCCCCCAATGATTTGACATTTCAAGATGCANTCAAATTGGGGAAGTTTGTACATCAACTCAGTGAAAGAAAAATATTTCTTGGAATTGGAAGAAACTAACTCCAGGTCAAACTCTTGTAAGATAACAATCCACTTCAAGTGTTTTCCCCCAATGATTTGACATTTCAAGATGCATTACATTGGGTTGGAGTCAGAAATAACAATGGCCTTCCACAAGAGTATGTAATGTCATAAACATTGGAAAGCATGCACAACTACTAAGGCTGAATTTTCTACATGCGAATACTAAAGATATGAACCAACAAGGCCTTTTCTAAGATAGTACATCACATGCTCTTTTTCACACTATCCTCCTATATAAGAACCATACCAATGTTGGATTCAGAGGCTATGATATAGAGCAAGAATTCTCGATTGTAATCAGGAGGGCTCAATAAGGGAGTCGGAATCAAGGCTTTCTTCAAGGAATCAAATGACCATTGGGCTTGGTCATCCCATACAAAAGTCACACCTTTATTCAACAAGTGCATGAATCCTTTTCTTATCTTAGCATAGTTGACAATGAACCTATGTAAGAATTTGTCCTTCCCTTGTAAATTTTGGATTTGGATGATAGTACGAGGAGGAGGAAACTTAACAATCACCTTAAGTTTCAAGGGATCAACCATGATCCCATAATTGGACACAATGAATCCTAGTAAGCACACAGATACCACACAAAATATGCAATTGTGTGGGTTCAAACATATATTATAGTACCGGTAGTAGGTAAATATGGCCCACAAATAACTAGGATGATCCTCATGTCACTTGGAATGAGTATGCAAATCATCTAAGTATGCCTCTACAATATGTTTGATATTGTGAAATTCATATGACATGGACCACTAGAGTGTGGCCCCAACACTTTTAAGTCCAAATGGAAACTTCTAATGAGAAAAATTACCCCAAGGACAAATGAAGGAAGTCTTGTGTTGATATTTCAGTTTGATTTGGATTTGATTATAGCCAGAGAAGCCATCCATGAATGAGAATATTTCACTTCCATCACACTCATTGATAATATAATCAATGAATGGGGTAGAATAATTTTCCTTAGGACACACCTTGTTTAATTTCTATAATCCATGCAGACTCTAATGGTTCCCTATTTCTTCATGACCATAATGAGATTGGATATGAATTCAGTCAAGTGAACTGAATATATAAATTTGGCACAGAGAAGCTTTTCAAACTTCGCCTTGATGTTTTGGGACCTTAATTTTGAATACTTTGGATAAGGTGATAAGGATAATCATGTGGCGGACAAAGTAAAATAAGTTGCACAAAATCTGGAAACTCAGAAACTTGTGGGAAAATGCAAATACTTGGGGCACAAAAAGGAGTTTTTGATCTAGTCAATTGACCATGTCAAGGGGGCGCAAGCATAAATAAGTGGAAATGTAAAAAAAGAACAAGTAATTTTAGTCGGTTGGCTAGTCAATGAGATCCTAATAGTTTTGTATTCAATCCTACGAAGTATTATCCCATGTTACAAGAGTGTGATCTTGCTGGGTGAGATAGTGAAATGAGGGGCCCTGCATTTTGAGAAGAGATTAGCCAGATCTGCAATGTATGACTGTAGTTTTATACTTTCTGCAAGTAATATAATGATGTGATTGGGGCCCAAAAAGTTTCTTTTTATGGTTGTTTGTTCTTAATCTTGATGGATCTGTGGATTTACTGAGTATATGTTTATTTTTTTCTTGTTAATGTTTGAATGTTGTTATAACATTAGTTTAATGGTTAAACTATGGATCTGGATGTTGTATAAATAGATCTCGTTAGTTATTTTCTATAACTCCCTTAATCTTATATGTCTCAGTTACGCTTCGAGTGAGACCTCCTTCTCTTGCGAAAGGTTGAAAATGGTAGTGTTCCTACACTACAATGGATCTCTTTGTTGTTAAATCATCTACAACCCTGGTCTCGAATTTACGCCAATAAATGGTTTTGTTGTTGGGACCAATATTTAGAAGGGATTTTATAGAGGATGCCTCATCGAATCTACAAGTATGAAATCGAGAATTCGTGGGAACAAAAGTGCGATTCATTTATAAGGCAGGAATTCAATTTGCGATAAAATAATCCTAGTGTTGTGAGAGAAACCATTTTCTATTCTTAACCTGCTATTGATCAATACAAAAACGTTTGGGTTGAATTTCCCAAAAAGTTGTTTCAATGGATGGATCGATTGCAAGAATCCCTAGAGTATAAAGATCAGGTTAAGAAAACCTATAACTACACTTATGCAATTCTAGAAGCTCTTAACCATCTGGATCATCAGATCTCGTGAGCTATAGATTTCACCATATCTCGTGAGCTATATTATTGAGTTTGTTGCAGAAAGTCACCAAGATTTTTCAAAGAAGGAATATATATTCAGGAACAAAGCTAGAGGTGGATTTTTGTGGGAGAAACCATTGTGGATCAAGATATTTATGGTACAATAAGGAATGTTACATGTTCCTTTAGGTGACATGGAAACTTAAAAACCTGCGCACGAGGAGGGGTGATCTATGGGAGGGTTCATGAGTTGAGACAATAGGGGATTTTATTTGAATTATGGGGGGATGACAAGAGAAGAGTGAAAGATATGAATGAGCTCTGAGGAGGGATGTTATTATTGAAAAATGGTGGTAGAATGAAATCAATACAAGGAAGAAGAAGACCAATCATTTGCAGAAGGATATTAGATTAGATGGTGGTAATAGAGAGAAGCTAGATGAGTTGCAAAAGATGCAGCAATGAGGAATATTGGCTATTCTATGGTTGAAGTAAAGAAGTGGTGTGATGGGTGAGATTTCTTGAACTATCTAACAAGAATAGGATCACTCAGAAGAGGTAGATGAAGAAGTAAGAGTAGGTTCCACCACTAATGAAGAAGATCCCGACCTCAGAAGGAGTTGCAGAAGAATTCGAACATATTACTCCAGAAGATAATGGCTTGCATTAAGAATTGAATATAAATTTCCAAGAGAATGAGACCCCCGGAATCAAATAAACCCATTCTAGAGAGATGAGAACCAACCCTGAATCACATGTTCCCCCAATGTTGTCAAAAAGTTTGGTGACTTCTTTATTTCATTCTTCTACAACATCTGTTTTTCATAGTTCTTTAAGTTTTTCCAGTTCTATGAGTTTATTAGGTAGTAGTAGTGTAAGTGTGGTGAGTTCCAATGTAATATCACAACCAGGACCTCGTGGATTTATTCTTTCAGGATTTACAACTTCATCAATGTCAACACAAACTGAAAGGTCCCTTACCTGATACCCTGAGTTTTTGGGAAAGGGGTACAAAGATGTTGAACAACATGGGTTTCTATGTGAGCCTATTTGGAGGTCACAAGGGACTCCAGATGTAAAAAAATGGTTGAATTCCAAACCATTCTGAGAGGTCAATCTCTCATATGGTGTATGAATGTTATTTAACCATGGATTCAAGGTCAAGCCTTCACATTAGTTCAAGTACAACAAAAATCCATTGCAAAGTTTTGATTACCACAATGAGAGCAACAAGAAATTATAGATTTGTGGGATATAAAAAAGTAAGATGGTGAATCTGCATGGGAGTATAATCATATGTTCAAACATGCAATAGGAAAGTTGGTGAATCCCATTCATGAGGATCACCAAAGGGAGTGGTTTATCCATGGATTATTACCTTTGACCCACATACCTTTGACACAACAAAGAATAACCACTCTAGCAGAAGCATTAGAGTAGGCTTTGAATATTAAGGTCATGCTAGGATATCCAAGGAGTATAAGAGTTGTGATACCTCCTGAGGATGTGAATGTCACACAATTTCAAGGTCATATTTTTTCACTTACTGAAAAATTCAAGAGTTGACCCTTCCTAAGATAGGTTGACCTCAAGTCTGGTGTGCAGGATGTTACATATAAGGTCATTTGGTGACTAAATGTCTGAGGTTGAGAGGTGAAGGACCCTCTAGTGCACCAATGTTACCACCTCCATTCATACCATCAGGAGGAGTTGCACAAGTTGTTTTCACAACACCGTTCCATGGGCCATTATGGTATCACGCTTTTCCCAACAACAGGGGGGTTCAAAATAATGAATACTATGAAATTTGTAGGAACCAAGGGAAATCCCTGCGACATTTCCCTATTTTTTAGAAGTATTCACCTGCTCATAATACATTTTACTATGATCTATGTGGCTCTCCCACTCATAATACTAATAAATGTCATGCTTTAGATGCACTTGTTTATAGAATGGAATGATTGACATTCTGAGTGAATGAAGGACCTCGAGGATATGGAGGGGATCACAGAGGTGGAGGAGGATATAGAGGTGGGAGAACTGGTGGAAGAGGAATAGTTTGGTGTTATAACTATGATGAGAAAGGACATCTAGAAATACACTACCATCTCCCAAGAAGACCTTGGTGCTCACATTTTAGAAAATATACGCATCCCTGTTACACATTATTTTCGTCATCCCTATGATCGTTAATGATGTAAACCTATCTATTGCTTTTAGAGGGGTCACAGTGGCCTGAGTTCCTGAAGAGAAAAGGAAGAAGAACTTTTCCTGAGGAAAAAAGTTGCATTTTCCTATGTAAAGACCTTATAAAAAGGAATGTTCGCAGGTTGCTATATAGGCAGGGTGCGAGAATGATCAATTCTCGTGGGTTGCAATATAGCCAGGGTGCGAATAGTTCGCAGGTTGCTCTATAGTTAGGGTGCGAACATTCCAGCACGTGGGAAAAACGTACGGTTTCTCAAATCTTCTAGAAAGGGGAAGCTTCTATGGTGAGGTGGCATCCGAACAGTTTGGATCTTACTCGCTTTCATGATTTAGTGGGATCATCCTAACCTCCTCACCTTATCCTCTTCAACTTATAAAAAGAGAGGAGCTCTCATGGAGAAGAGGTTCTTGGTTGTGGTTCTTTTACTTGGAATTATTAGCTTGGTTGGAGTGGCTTTGAGATTTGCTTTGTCAAGATAGGTTGTGAGCAGCTATCAGATCTATGGTCTCAGAATTCTTGGAGT
>SNQJ01S0120548.1:0-27166 GCA_010110895.2 Picea sitchensis | reverse complement strand
TCAAATTGGGGAAGTTTGTACATCAACTCAGTGAAAGAAAAATATTTCTTGGAATTGGAAGAAACTAACTCCAGGTCAAACTCTTGTAAGATAACAATCCACTTCAAGTGTTTTCCCCCAATGATTTGACATTTCAAGATGCATTACATTGGGTTGGAGTCAGAAATAACAATGGCCTTCCACAAGAGTATGTAATGTCATAAACATTGGAAAGCATGCACAACTACTAAGGCTGAATTTTCTACATGCGAATACTAAAGATATGAACCAACAAGGCCTTTTCTAAGATAGTACATCACATGCTCTTTTTCACACTATCCTCCTATATAAGAACCATACCAATGTTGGATTCAGAGGCTATGATATAGAGCAAGAATTCTCGATTGTAATCAGGAGGGCTCAATAAGGGAGTCGGAATCAAGGCTTTCTTCAAGGAATCAAATGACCATTGGGCTTGGTCATCCCATACAAAAGTCACACCTTTATTCAACAAGTGCATGAATCCTTTTCTTATCTTAGCATAGTTGACAATGAACCTATGTAAGAATTTGTCCTTCCCTTGTAAATTTTGGATTTGGATGATAGTACGAGGAGGAGGAAACTTAACAATCACCTTAAGTTTCAAGGGATCAACCATGATCCCATAATTGGACACAATGAATCCTAGTAAGCACACAGATACCACACAAAATATGCAATTGTGTGGGTTCAAACATATATTATAGTACCGGTAGTAGGTAAATATGGCCCACAAATAACTAGGATGATCCTCATGTCACTTGGAATGAGTATGCAAATCATCTAAGTATGCCTCTACAATATGTTTGATATTGTGAAATTCATATGACATGGACCACTAGAGTGTGGCCCCAACACTTTTAAGTCCAAATGGAAACTTCTAATGAGAAAAATTACCCCAAGGACAAATGAAGGAAGTCTTGTGTTGATATTTCAGTTTGATTTGGATTTGATTATAGCCAGAGAAGCCATCCATGAATGAGAATATTTCACTTCCATCACACTCATTGATAATATAATCAATGAATGGGGTAGAATAATTTTCCTTAGGACACACCTTGTTTAATTTCTATAATCCATGCAGACTCTAATGGTTCCCTATTTCTTCATGACCATAATGAGATTGGATATGAATTCAGTCAAGTGAACTGAATATATAAATTTGGCACAGAGAAGCTTTTCAAACTTCGCCTTGATGTTTTGGGACCTTAATTTTGAATACTTTGGATAAGGTGATAAGGATAATCATGTGGCGGACAAAGTAAAATAAGTTGCACAAAATCTGGAAACTCAGAAAATTGTGGGAAAATGCAAATACTTGGGGCACAAAAAGGAGTTTTTGATCTAGTCAATTGACCATGTCAAGGGGGCGCAAGCATAAATAAGTGGAAATGTAAAAAAAGAACAAGTAATTTTAGTTGGTTGGCTATTCAATGAGATCCTGATAGTTTTGTATTCAATCCTACGAAGTATTATCCCATGTTACAAGAGTGTGATCTTGCTGGGTGAGATAGTGAAATGAGGGGCCCTACATTTTGAGAAGAGATTAGCCAGATCTGCAATGTATGAATGTAGTTTTATACTTTCTGCAAGTAATATAATGATGTGATTGGGGCCCAAAAAGTTTCTTTTTATGGTTTCTTGTTCTTAATCTTGATGGATCTGTGGATTTACTGAGTATATGTTTATTTTTTTCTTGTTAATGTTTGAATGTTGTTATAACATCAGTTTAATGGTTAAACTATGGATCTGGATGTTGTATAAATAGATCTCATTAGTTATTTTCTATAACTCCCTTAATCTTATATGTCTCAGTTACGCTTCAAGTGAGACCTCCTTCTCTTGCGAAAGGTTGAAAATGGTAGTGTTCCTACACTACAATGGATCTCTTTGTTGTTAAATCATCGACAACCCTGGTCTCGAATTTACGCCAATAAATGGTTTTGTTTTTGGGACCAATATTTAGAAGGGATTTTATAGAGGATGCCTCATCGAATCTACAAGTATGAAATCGAGAATTCGTGGGAACAAAAGTGAAATTCATTTATAAGGAAGGAATTCAATTTGCGGTAAAATAATCCTAGGGTTGTGAGAGAAACCATTTTCTATTCTTAACCTGCTAGTGGTCAATACAAAAATGTTTGGGTTGAATTTCCCAAAAAGTTGTTTCAATGGATGGATCGATTGCAAGAATCCCTAGAGTATAAAGATCAGGTTAAGAAAACCTATAACTAGACTTATGCAATTCTAGAATCTCTTAACCATCTGGATCATCAGATCTCGTGAGCTATAGATTTCACCATATCTCGTGAGCTATATTATTGAGTTTGTTGCAAAAAGTCACCAAGATTTTTCAAAGAAGGAATATATATTCAGGAACAAAGCTAGAGGTGGATTTTAGTGGGAGAAACCATTGTGGATCAAGATATTTATGGTACAATAAGGAATGTTACATGTTCCTATAGGTGACATGGAAACTTAAAAACCTGCGCACGAGGAGGGGTGATCTATGGGAGGGTTCATGAGTTGAGACAATAGGGGATTTTATTTGAATTATGGGGGGATGACAAGAGAAGAGTGAAATATATGAATGAGCTCTGAGGATGGATGTTATTATTGAAAAATGGTGGTAGAATGAAATCAATACAAGGAAGAAGAAGACCAATCATTTGCAGAAGGATATTAGATTAGATGGTGGTAATAGAGAGAAGCTAGATGAGTTGCAAAAGATGCAGCAATGAGGAATATTGGCTATTCTATGGTTGAAGTAAAGAAGTGGTGTGATGGGTGAGATTTCTTGAACTATCTAACAAGAATAGGATCACTCAGAAGAGGTAGATGAAGAAGTAAGAGTAGGTTCCACCACTAATGAAGAATATCCCGACCTCAGAAGGAGTTGCAGAAGAATTCGAACATATTACTCTAGAAGATAATGGCTTGCATTAAGAATTGAATATAAATTTCCAAGAGAATGAGACCCCCGGAATCAAAGAAACCCATTCTAGAGAGATGAGAACCAACCCGGAATCACATGTTCCCCCAATGCCGTCAACAAGTTTGGTGACTTCTTTATTTCATTCTTCTACAACATCTATTTTTCACAGTTCTTTAAGTTTTTCCAGTTCTATGAGTTTATTAGGTAGTAGTAGTGTAAGTGTGGTGAGTTCCAATGTAATATCACAACCAGGACCTCATGGATTTATTCTTTTAGGATTTACAACTTCATCAATGTCAACACAAACTGAAAGGTCCCTTACCTGATACCCTGAGTTTTTGGGAAAGGGGTACAAAGATGTTGAACAACATGGGTTTCTATGTGAGGCTATTTGGAGGTCACAAGGGACTCTAGATGTAAAAAAATGGTTGAATTCCAAACCATTCTGAGAGGTCAATCTCTCATATGGTGTATGAATGTTATTTAACCATGGATTCAAGTTCAAGCCTTCACATTAGTTCAAGTACAACAAAAATTCATTGCAAAGTTTTGATTACCACAATGAGAGCAACAAGCACTTATAGATTTGTGGGATATAAAAAAGTAAGATGGTGAATCTGCATGGGAGTATAATCATATGTTCAAACATGCAATAGGAAAGTTGGTGAATCCCATTCATGAGTATCACCAAAGGGAGTGGTTTATCCATGGATTATTACCTTTGACCCACATACCTTTGACACAACAAAGAATAACCACTCTAGCAGAAGCATTAGAGTAGGCTTTGAATATTAAGGCCATGCTAGGATATCCAAGGAGTATAAGAGTTGTGATACCTCCTGAGGATGTGAATGTCACACAATTTCAAGGTCATATTTTTTCACTTACTGAAAAATTCAAGAGTTGACCCTTCCTAAGATAGGTCGACCTCAAGTCTGGTGTGCAGGATGTTACATATAAGGTCATTTGGTGACTAAATGTCTGAGGTTGAGAGGTGAAGGACCCTCTAGTGCACCAATGTTACCACCTCCATTCATACCATTAGGAGGAGTTGCACAAGTTGTTTTCACAACACCATTCCATGGGCCATTCTGGTATCACGCTTTTCCCAACAACAGGGGGGTTCAAAATAATGAATACTATGAAATTTGTAGGAACCAAGGGAAATCCCTGTGACATTTCCCTATTTTTTAGAAGTATTCACCTACTCATAATACATTTTACTATGATCTATGTGGCTCTCCCACTCGTAATACTAATAAATGTCATGCTTTATATGCACTTGTTTATAGAATGGAATGATTGACATTCTGAGTGAATGAAGGACCTCGAGGACATGGAGGGGATCACAGAGGTGGAGGAGGATATAGAGGTGGGAGAACTGGTGGAAGAGGAATAGTTTGGTGTTATAACTATGATGAGAAAGGACATCTAGAAAGACACTACCATCTCCCAAGAAGACCTCGGTGCTCACATTTTAGAAAATATACGCATCCCACTAAATAATTCCCTAATATGATAACCAAGTGGGAATAATGTGCCAGACAAAGAGGGGATAACCCAATTAATTATGAACCAAGATCTATGGTTGAGGGGAGTAGTTCTGTTATCGATATCATTACCAGGGGAGGAGTGAAGACTGGTGTTGATGCAGAAATTCAGCATCCAATTAAGATTCAAAAGGCTATGTTGATTAATTCCAAGTATGATCATGTGCAACAGAAGGAGTTCTTTAGAATTGCATTGGATATGTTTAGAAATATGTTTGGCTTGTTGACCCCTAAATTCATGGAACCCGTCTCCAAGTTTACCCCACATCATCCACAAATAACCAAAGATTATTTTGTTCAGTTGGAGTCTTCAGGTAAGTCACAAAAAGCAGTTGACCTTTGGTTTCAATTGTTTTTTGAAATCTTAGATGAAGAGAAACTTACAGAAACATTACAGAATACTATTAAAATGGTCTTGGGAGATAAAGGAAAATTGGGAGAGTATATTGCTACTAACCTTCTATAAATGAAAGTGAGTCAGGTGCAAAGAAGAAAGATAAGGGCTAGAAAGGAGTTTAGGTTAAATGCTCAGCTAGATGATTATGAAATCAAAGATGTTATGCTAGATTTGTGTTATGATATTAACAATCTGCCTAAGAATACTTGGGAGGCACTAGGTAAACCTAAACTAGTTCACTCTCCTATTCACCTAAGAATAGATATTGTATTTTTCTAGTGGGAATGTTAGAGAATGTAGAGGTGGATTTGGCTAGTGTTAAGAGAATGGTTGATTTTGAAGTCATTGAGATAATGGGAGAAAGGGACCTATATCCTGCTCTATTGGGAGTTGATTGGGCCTATGAGAATTATTTTATCATTGACCTTAATAAGGAGACTGTGAATTTTGAATCAAATGGTATAAGAGTTATTCAACCTTTATATTCATATCAGGGTCCAAGATATACTAAAACTGTTGATGATACTCTGGAGCCAAATGTCCTCAACTAGTTATATAACCCGACTGCAGGAAAAACAAATGACTATATTGACCCCACTGCAGATGGCTCAGTGAGTTGGTGAAGTGTTCATTCTGAGGATGAGAACTTTGAAGTATATTTTAATGATTGGTAGCAAGGGTCAAATGAGATATTCTCTAGGTATTTCACAACTATCCACTCAGTAAGATGGATTGGGATTGAAATATGTAACAGACAAACATATGATGGGACTTTGAACTTGCACACTTTTCTTGTAGATATGAAGTGTAAGGTTGTGGAAGGACAATGAATTTCAGCTCTTGATATAGCCTTGAGATATTCTCCTGCTAGATGGTGGGATAATCATAAGGGAACACTTTCTTCCTAGAATGATATTAAGCTTTCTATTCAATATCATTTCCTCCCTCCATCCCAATTTTGTCAATCAAGTGATGATACGAAGATGAAGAATCAACTATTAATTTTGAAGACCTATGATGGCTCCTTTGTTCCAGTTGCTCATATTGAATATTTTCTTAGTTTATATAAAGTTGAGAAACTACCCTCTCAATTTTGGGTGCATCATTCTTCCACTCTTTAGGGACAATACCAAAATCCCGGTATGTACATGAGGAGACTAGGAGATGTTCTACATGTTGGAAGGTACTACAAACTCAATTATGTCATGATGATTCTTTCACTGGTAAGACTTTAGAGGTCATAGATACATTGCAATGGATTAAAAACATGTTGTTTTCTAATAAAGTACAACAAAAATGTTCCCATACTGTCTATCTTGAGCATAAATATTTTCTAAATTTTAGCTCATATCCATCACTTGGAAGGATACATATGAGTTTTGGTCAGATTGATAAAGATATTGAAGATCCTGAAGATTTGGAGGAGCTTCGATATCTAACTTTTAAGAAATATGTAGGGATGAGAGAAGTTAGAAATACTCAATCAGGCAACACTAGTAGCTCATATACCCAGCCTTTAAAGTTGAGGAAGATGAACATTGGGAGTGAGGAATACCCTAAGATGGATTTTGTAGGAGACTAATGGGATGAACAGGCAATGACATAAATCAAGGCCTTGTTGCGGGATTATGAAGACTTGTTCCCAAAGAATTTTTTAGATCTTAAGGGAGTGAAAGGAGATTCAAGGGAGATGAAAATAGAGATGAAACCTCATGCCAAACTAGTTAAACATAGGCCTTATCATTTAAACCCTATGATCAAGGAAAAGGTCAATAGGGAAATTGACAAGATACTTGCGGCTGGATTAATCTTCCCTCTGGATGAAGTTGATTGGATCAGCCCAATTTTTATATAGAATAAGAAAGACATTGAGGATATAAGGGTTTGTGTTGACTATAGAATCTTGAATTCAGCATGTTTACATGATCCATTCCCTACTCCTTTTAGTGATGAAGTGTTGGATCATGTGGGTGGGAAAGAGGCATATCATTTTACTGATAGGTTTTCAGAATATCACCAAGTCCATATTGCAGAGGAAAAAAAGAAGAATACTACTTTTACTATTGAATGGGGCTCCTTTTCCTATAATGGCATTCCTTTCAGGCTTAAGAATGCCCCCATTGTTTTCTCCAGAATTGTTGTTGCTACATTTTGAGACTTTATCCATATGTTTTTAGAAGTTTAAATGGATTGTTGGAATGTATATATCCTTTTGAAAGAACACATCGGATTACTTTGGTTAATGTTTGACCACTATAGACAATTGCAAATTTCATTGAATCTTAAAAAGTGTGTTTTATGTGTACCCTTTGGGAACATGTTAGGACATATTGTTTGTAGAGAGGGAGTTTTGGTTGATCTTGCAAAGGTAGTTGTCATTGTTAATATGCCTCCCCCTATAACTATCAAGCAATTGGGATCCACCTTGGGTCACATTGGATATTATTGTGGGTTCATAAGAAATTATGCAAGTATAACTTCCGCTTTGGAGAAGTTGTTGAAGAAGGTTGAAGCTTTCCTTTGGACTCTTGAATGTGATCAATATTTTAATATCTTAAAAGAGAAGTTAAGTAGCACTTCAATTTTGACATATCCAGATTAGCAGGTTGAGTTTCATGTTAATATTAATGCTTCTATTACTCCATTGGGAACGATTATTGTGCAACCTGGTGAAGGTAATTTCATCCTATATATTTTTCCAGTAGAAATCTATATCAGGTTAAGTGAAACTATACCACTATAGAAATGGAAGGTTTAGCTATGGTATATGCTTTGCATAAGTTCAAGAAATACCTATTGGGAAGACACTTCAAGTCTTCACTGAACACTCGGCCTTAAAATGTTTGGTTAATAAGCTTGTATGGGAAGGAAGAATCTGTAGATGGATTTTATTATTCTAGGAGTTCTCTTTTGAGGTTGTCATAAAACCAAGAAGGTTGAATGTCATCACAATTTGTCTTGGTTGGAATCGGGTGAAACTGGCAGAGCTATAGATGAACAACTCCTAGATTTCGATCTATTCAAGATTGAGGCTAGTCCATATTATCTATTTGACATCTCATTGTTCTTGAATACTAGTGATTTCTCTCATGATTATTATGCAACGCAAAAAATACATCTAGTGGTCTATGCAACAGAGTACCAGTTGATTGCATGTCAGTTATATAAATTGGGCTTGGATAATATTCTTAGGAGGTGTGTATTGGATCAAGAAAGGCTTGAAATTTTATGGGAATGTCATAATGGATTTGTGGGAGGTCATGCAGGAGGTAAGGTTACTGCACAAAAGGTTCTTTAAGCAAAATTATGATGGCCCATCGTTTTAAAAGATGTTAAAGAGTATGCTAGAGCATGTGATGTTTGGCATAGGGTTGGTATACCATCACACATAGATGATTTTCCCTTACATCATGTTTTGGCACTACATTATTTTGAGAAATGGGTCATTGATTTCATAGGTCCCATTAATCCTCTAGCAAGACACTTTAAGGCGAGATATATCATTATGGTCATAGATTATTTGACTCGCTAGGATGAAGTTCAACCTGTCAAAAAAAATTCCATTGATACAGCAACAAGATTTATCTTTGAAAACATTATTACTTGGTTTGGGTGTCCTAGAAGTTTAACCAGTGATCAAGGAGCTCATTTTATCAGTCAAACAATTTCCACTCTTAATAGATATTTTTTTATCTAGCATCATAAAATTAGCCCTTATGATCTGCAAGCTAATGACACAGTGGAAGATTTTAATAATTTTCTAGAGAAGGGATTGACCAAAATATGTTGCACCACTCGAGATGATTTGGATGAGATATTTCCTATTGTTCTTTTGGAATATCATACTACTACTAATAAATTTCAAAAGTATACCCCCTTTAGGTTGGTTTATGGAAGAGAAGCAATAGTGTTGGTTGAATTCATTACTCCCATTTTGTACATTGCACAAGTAACTCATATGATGGATGATGATTCTGTTGCGAGACAGGTTTTGGAACTGTTGGAATTTGAGGAAGCAAGGTTTTTAGTAGAATTTCATCAAACAGTGGAAAAAGCAAGGCAGAAAGATTAGAATGACAGGAATATCAAAAAAAAGAACTTTTCTCAAGGTGACCAAGTACTATGGTATGGAAATAAGTATCAGAAACATCCAAAAAAGTTGCAGATGTATTGGCTTGGACCATTCATAGTTGCGAAAGTTTGAGAATAAAGATTTGTTCGACTAGCGCAAATTAATGGTGTTCTTCATCTAGGATGGGTGAATGGTGCATGCCTAAAGTCCTATGTTTTTTCACCTTGAAGACAGTTCCTCCACACTCTTGTTACAAGGAGTGGATAAAGTAGGTAGGTTTAGTTCAATTTCTATTAATTTCTTTTTTTCCAATAAAGTAGTGACATGTCCACCTGTCACTCGGTCCTATAGTCTAGTTGTGTTTTTCAATCTAGCCAATAATGATCATATCATTGTGGTCAGGGAGGCATGTCAAATATTTTTTGAATTTAGTAATGTCCAGTGTTTTAGTTAATTTTATACTAATTTTCACATTGTCAGTTAAATGTAGTCAGTACTTTCATGTCATTGTCTATTCCACATAAGAAAAAATCATTAATGTTAGAAATTTCACTGGTACCTTTTTTGTTAGCTTCATGCTCGTTAATGTGTTTCCCTATGTGTAATCCCATGTGAAATCTATGTTGGTAATTGTTCCTTTATTTCCCAAGCCTCTAGTTGGATTTATCCACGTCAACTGGTTATGTCCACTCTTAATTATGATTATATACATGTTTCCTCATTAATGTTGGTCAGACGCCATCTCCCCACTCCTTCCTATAAAACAGTGGTCTTCCCTATTTGGTTTACCTTTGAAGTTGTCTATCTACTCAACTATGGAGCCCGATAAGAATCATGTGGGTACGCACTTGCATTCTTGTCCTCCATTTATTCTTGTATACCAATTATCATCTTCATTCATGCGACATGTTATAGCCGGTCATGGTGTGATTTTGATGCTTACAATTCTAGCGGATTTTCATGATCCTTGAGTCAACATTATAGGGGACTTACAGTGTAAGGGTGAACAGGCTCGACTTGTCAATATTGACTTCTCATATGGGGACTTATTTCCCCAAATGTGGGTCAAAACTTTGTATGGATGATTTTCCCCTACCTTCTGTAGAATCAAATCTTTAGTGGAAATCCCCCTATGTGCCACTTAGAGAATCAATTATGATGAACTTGCATGATTTACCATTTTTTTGGTACTGGTGGTGAAATTGCATGATGTACCAAGTTTTTAATCAATTGTGTGCACAACAACTCTTTGTGTTTAGACAAATAATACCCTATTCATGTTAATGACATCCACCAGTTAACCCATCTATCTATGGAGGGAGAGATTGTCATGTGAATCTTCCAAGGATCAAGGAAACATGGTCGTTAGAAGGGTGAGATAAAATTATATAAGACGTTCGGTACACAACTTGGAGGACACGGAGCTATCATAGAGAATATTTCCCATGAACAAGTCCATTACTCATGTTACTTAATTGTTGGAAAAATCATGAGAAACTATTCAAAAGGTGAAAGGATGTTGGATGCACTATTTGTTGTTAAATTTTGTGCACATGGGGCACAACTCAATTGGTGTAAGTTTTTTATGAATGAAATGTTACAGGAGTGTTTATATATGCACAACAAAGGAGGTTATTTCATTTATGGTTTATCTCCTGGAAGATTTAAGCATGTGGAAATGGAAGCCACTGCAAGGACGAGAGATAACATTTACTCAGGAAAACAGAATTGTTATGTGGTTCAAACCTTGGCAGGATAGAATAGATGCTCCAAATATGTCCTTAAATAATGTCTCCTTCACATAGTGGTATAACGACTTGATAAGTTCCACATAACGCATGTGAATTCCACTAGACCTGCTCAACATTTGTACCAGTAAATTTTGGTTTGGGATGAATCNTAGAATAGATGCTCCAAATATGTCCTTAAATAATGTCTCCTTCACATAGTGGTATAACGACTTGATAAGTTCCACATAACGCATGTGAATTCCACTAGACCTGCTCAACATTTGTACCAGTAAATTTTGGTTTGGGATGAATCGGGATCACGCTTTTGTTTGGCTACTAGTTGTTTCCCAAGGAATTTCATAATATTTCTCTATCGTATTATTTGGATAAATAAATTTTGGATAAGGAATTTATTTCTTGGCTAGGATTGAAGAGGGTTCGAAAGGTGACTGGAGTATACTACCAAATTCCACTGATTTCATAGCGGGACACTCTAGTTAGTAAAGATATTCCTCATCCTATTACAACAACAAAGTGACCATGTGTTGGCACAAAATTGGAGATCGAGGTTCTCATAGGTTACCAACAAAGGTATCATTGTAGTCTAGTCACACTAGAATATTCAACCTTTCTCAAGGGAAGGACGTCTCAGCTGAAGCGTCGTTGAGAATTTTGTGATAAAGAGAATTAAGGAGGACACACTATCAAGTCTAGCACAATAAAATACAATTCCATACTTATATGTAAATGTATCAACACATTATAAGTATTAGACTAGTAAAAGCATCGAACAGTCTGTGTTGCACAACATTAAGGTAAACACATACATCAAGAAAGCTTATTTAAAAAGTAACACAACTATAAATTATGTATATTAGGACAAATTGCACAGGAAAGAAACCATACATTCATCCACATAATGACAAATTTTGGGTACCCAAGTAATCAAGAATATATTATCTTATCACAAACTTATCATACATGGATTTCTTCCTTCGTATCAAGACTTATACAATTGAGTCAATAATCAGATATCCAATATAAACTCTCAACTTCTGTGTAGTTGCAATTCATGCCCAAATATCCTTTACACTGGTTTATCACGGTAAATAGGTAGCAAGACTAAATGACTGAACAAGAGAATGACTCAATAATGCTCAATAACAACAAAAACCCAAAACCAACAACAACAAAAATAACCAACCCCAACCCCTTACATAACTCCATGCTTTATATCTTTTCTACGGAACTTTCTTTGTTTCTTGATTCTACCATTGTTCTTTCTAGATTTTTTTCTTTCTAGCATGTGCTCAAAGGTTTCATCTCTTTCCAGTACTTTTTCCAACCGACCCATGACTATTTTCCCTGCTGGCACACTGGGACATATCTTTCTGCCACTTGGATCCATTGTTGGTATGCTATTAACCTATATTAACCTCATCCATGGCATCCATTTCATCATCCTCGGTTTGGATCTCAACAAATTTTGTCGATTTCTCTATAGGGTCAACAATGGCCTTAGATTTTACATGCATTTTCTTAAGTCTAGTGCACAACACTTCAACAAGATTATTGTATTGGTCCAATAAGACAACCCAATCCATGACCATATCGAAGATTCAATGGAACTCCTCGGTCCTAGTTGAAGAGAGGAATTGACAATGGTACTCTCCTCGACTGCATGTTGAAGCTTCAAGAGCATCTCTTCGGGTTTCTCCTTTTATTTAAGCCAAATGGAATCCAGTCGGTGTTGTAGATATTCAGTTTTTCCTACCAGCTGCATCCATGTGTCTTATACAAGGTCGACCCTGTCAACTGGCACAACTGGGCCAATGTCCTTCGGAAGGTCAAGTGATCTGTCAAAAAATAGGCCACACCTGGAGGATTTTTTCAAACACAACCTTGAAAGTAGACTCAACTTGAATCTACAAGTTCTACTCAAGTGCCAAAGTTGCGGTGGCAATAATGACAACCTCTTGCAATTGATATGCTTGATGTGTGAGTCTTGATTATTGCACTCAACTGTGTTGATTCTTTTCTCGAGCTAGTTAGTGGAAGCATTGATTAGCAGCAAGATATTAGGGGTAGCCAGTGTGGATAGCCCACTGCTGGTGGAAAATGGATCTAAAGGTGGTCAAGAAGTAAGAGACTAACCACTTGCAATAGATCGCTCAGAAAAATTTTGGGTACCAACACCCTCTAGGGTAGGCATGTGAGCTCTGAAGCTATGCACAACCCGTTCCTGTACTTTTGGTGGAAGCATGGAAAACACCAATGTTTGTTTCAAGAAGAGCTCTAAGATGGCCCTACACTGTTATGGGTCCTGCAGCATTGGCACAAATTGCTCTTTGACTGAGGTCGTTTTGTACATCGATTGTGTCTCATCCTGGATATCCATCAGATCTTTCTATGGTCAATCCTGGTCTTTAGGAGGGTCCTCATCCATTGGGACTTGTGTCTTAGGTCATGTCTATGGATATAAATGAGAGATCATTTATGGGGTTGTGTCCAAGGGGACCTGGACCTATGGAACCTAATGGGAAGTGGATGGAAATGGGGAATTGGTATCGATAGTTGTGGCGAAAGGGTCTGTAGACTCTGGAAAGACTTTCCCAAACTGATTATGATCTAGGGGTGATGGAGGTGTAGATGAGAGATTGGTTCTTCCACCATTATGTGGATTAGTGGCGTCCTCAACAATGATGGTAGATTGGAGCCTCATTGTAGGGTCATCAATAATATGTATGATAGGGGGTGTGGATGGGATGGAAAAATTAGAGGGAATATTAGTGTGAGGTCGGGGTGGAGTAATTTGAAATGAGGTAGGATGGGGGATTGAGGTGAATGGGAAGAAATGGGGATGGAATTCATGATGACAGAGTCAGTTGCAGACTTAGATGGAGAACTATTCTATGGTTTCTTCAACTAGAATGAAGAAGTAAGAATGTCATGAAGATTCTTACCAGATATTATCACTTCTTCCAAGATCATGGAGAAGGGAATATGCAGTGGCCCCTTTGGCAGCACTTCCTCATCATCTTCATCAGCCCCTTCCTTGGAGCTAGAGGGTGTTTGTTGTCTCTTACTTGAGCTAGGTTCTGCATCGAATGAATGCACAGGAGTGGACCTCTATAAAAATTTTGGCATGGTATAGGAGATACCTGACAACATATTTGTCCCGATGACCCCGAACAAATTTTTCACCTCCTTTTCAAACATTGTTGTATCCATATAGAATGGGAGAGAAGGCGTATGAAATAATGTAGGAGTCACACCTAATGGTCGCACAAAAGTATGGTCCTGACTCATACCAAGCCAAATGTAGTGGGTATGTTTATTAAAGATCACTTGAGGAATCTTGAGCCACTATGTGGCATTAACCATGTCATTGTGCCACTGTTCGAAATCATCATTGTGACATGCATAATTATCGACCAGATTATGGGCATGTCATGGACCAAACAACTTGGTGATTCGGTGATCGGAACTAGTGGTGAGTTTTCAACCTTGTGGTGGGTGCCACTTCCACATTGCAAAAGCAATGAGAAATTAGTTGTATATAAAAGATGTGGTCTACTCATGGACATCTGCACGAGGTTGCAACATATCAGTAAGTAGGTACTGACACTAGTTGTTGGAGAGGAATTTTGGATCATTTTTGGGATCTACACCAAAAGGAAGTCAAAGGGTAAAAGGAAATTATAAAATGGACCAAAGAGCACGACGAGAGAAGACTTCAAGGAGTCAAATAGCATGAGAAAATGATGTGCGATGGAGAAGCACGCAAAAGGTGGAAAACGATTATAAATAATTTGGTTTTGGGGGACACTTTGTCCACTTTTGTAATGGGCTTATCCCTATTGTTATGTATAAATATGTAAAAAGTTTCTTTGGGGAGGGGGTAGATTGTTCAACCTATGAAAAGTTCCTAGTACTTTTTGGGTAAAGGAGTCGAGTGAAGGAAGAAATATGAGGTGTGATTGAGGACTGAACTCGCACTGCGGCAAAACGACTAGGTAGGTTTGGGTGATGTTATTGTTGCATATTTTGCAATACAATGTGCAGTTGTAAGAAACTATTGATGAATAATTTAAGAATCCAATCGGTGTGGGCATAGCCCAAGTTGGGTGAACCATGTAAATCTGTGTATTATGGTGTGTTTTAAATTTCTAATGTTTTATGATATATGTTGAATGTATGGCTCACATATGATGTTATAATGTCACGCATGGATTGTGTTTAATGATCAAGTAATTATTAAGCTATAGGAATTGTGCACATGAGTAAATGGTAGTAAGGACGTGAAGGATGCCTCACTTCCCCTCATCAATGCAGAACCTTGGTTCATGCAACCCCTCTATATGCCTCAGGTGAGACTTCACTTTCTCTACATGTGATTTCAAAAGGGTCGGTATCTAAGGGTTTTGCTGGTATTTGAATGATTAACCCCGGGTCTTCCCCCTGCGCGCCAACAAAATGGTTCAGTTGTCGGGACCAGGAACTGTAATTGAGGGGAATGTTTTGGAGGATGAATAGGGAATAAATTGAAGAATGGATAGAGAGGAAGCAATGAGTATTTTCTAGAGAAAAAAATGGAAACCCTAGGCTCAGCGATGAAAAGTGGTTACAAATGTATTTTTTCACAGATCTGCGTGAAATTTTCTTTGGTGAATTTCCAATTATTTTGAATGAATGGTTAGAAAGGATAGTGGAGAACATTGGGAGATACAAAGTTGAATCCCTAAGTGTTGGACACACCTACCACACTTAGAGGGGGGGTGAATGAGTGTGGAGCTTTTTTTCCCAAAACTTCCCTCTTGCACAAAAACTCATCAATTAGCATTCAACATTTATTCATTACCCATTGTTCCCAAAACTTTCCTCTTGCACTAAAAATCATCAACTAGCATTCAAAATTTATTCATTACCCATTGTTTTTCTTTATAACCGGGGCTAGATGTGAGAGTACACATATCACAACATATATCAGCAATATATCATCAACAAGTCATCACCACAATGAACATAAAAGAACACAAGATGTATGTACAATTTTTTATTACAGACTACAATACTTGGGCTTTCAACAATAACCTAATAGAGTACAACTCTACAAGAGCACCAGCTCTATATAAGCTACTTTCATTCTCAAAGCACCAACCGAGATGAGGCAATAATCCTCAACAACAGACATCAATCTGCACTACAAACAAGAGCATCAACCATGCACCAACCTGTACAAACAACTCAATCAACCTGCATTCATAAACAAGTGCATCCAACCATGTACCAAGTATATACCAATCATGTGTCAACCACTATCAACAATGAAACTCATCAGGTACCAACATCATCAACTATACACCTCATGTATGTATGTCAACCATCAACTACTTTTTCAACCATGTACTCAACATGTACCCCTACAACCAAACCCATCATCAATTTCATCATCCAAATATGATTTGTAGCTCAGTAATAGACCGTCTAGTGTATGATCACATTCCTGAAACCTTCAATTTTAAAACAAGAGACTATCATTTTCATCAAACTTCTTTCTTAGTCTCACATGCCTAGTTTTTGGATTAGCTTCAACAACCCTAACTTGAAAGCCAATAATCATAACTTGAACCTCAGAATGTATAAAGATATTAAACTCTGATACACAATTTTCTTCAGTGTGTTTTATGAAATCTCTCCAAGTGGAACTAATGAAACCTCTCTAAAAATGAGTTGTAGCAAAATGGCATACCTTGTTGAATCTCGGCTTATTCTAGAGAGCGACTCAGAGAGAGTGTGCCCTCATTGAAAATATTTGATGAAATTATTCGAAATTGTTACACAGCCTACTAAAATTGTACCCTAACCAAAAAAATTCACTGAATTTTGGTCTATTATGAATAATTTATGATGTTTGTACCAACAATTGGATTTGACTAGTTTCATGACCGCCACAAACCCTATTTTCCACAAAGTGTAACTCTAAAAATACAATGACCCAAAAGCGAATTTTGAACCATAGATACTTGATATGTTTATCACTTGTATAGCAATTTCAAGATCTGACCATTATATAAAAAAATTTATAGCGAAAAATGGTGAGATGACCTAAATAACATACCTGTAGGAAAGCACCATCAAAAAGAATTTATCCTTCCTGCATTTCAGCCTTCTTTTCACTTTCCTCATACTCTGTTTAGATATCATTTGTAAACCTCAGAAACCTATGATATTCAATATTCTTAAGTTTGATTCAATGAGAGCCTTACCTCTTATTTATACTCTCCAAGTAGCCTTAAAAACATCTTCTAGGTCACTGGCCCCACTTTCCTTATTTAGGGTTGGGTCCACTCTAATTTCTCCATTACCATATTGAAATAATATTAACCCATTTCTAGGTCAATTTAACCTATTTTCCTTATTTTTAGGTTTAACCACTTTCCATAAATATTCTTCTTGATTTGGTTGTCACCTTATTTTATCATTTCTTGATTTTGTCACTTCTGATTATTATTAAATAATCCACCTTTGGAATAAATAATATTAACCCATTTCTAGGTTACTTAACCTATTTTTATTTATTTTCTTTTTAGGGCGAATCCACTTTCCATAAAATATTCTTCTTGATTTTGTCACCTTATTTTATCATTTCTTTCTTTTAGGTCACTTTGACTTCTTTGAGTTTGGGGCTTCTGCCTCATGTGAGGGTCCTTCATCTTTTCTGTAAGGCCATAACTTCAAAACCGAGAGGAGTTATGACATTCCACATACCACCGTGAATGGCATGACAAGCACTATCCATCTAGATAGTTTCACCAACAATTCTCTTGATCTTCATCTCGTTATTCTTCATACGGGTCCTCCAACCATTCTTCTAGGGATAACTCAATCCACAAATGCCTTTCCTGCAAGGGATTTCACCATATGGGACCACTTTGGAGTTCATCCATTTGTACACCTATCAATCATGATAATAATAATGAGTCATCTATACATTTTTTCCAACAATGACCATATACCAATGGAACCATCGATCCATTCATCATGTAATGACAACTCATTGATCCATCTTCATCTATGCATTCTCATCAAGGACAATATATATTGAGTATTACATCAATCATCAACTAATCAATCCTTTGACATCAATCAATCAAACCATTGGCATCAATGACAACATGATCCAAATACTTTCCTCTTTGGCATTGATGGCAATACCAACATTGATGTCAACACTAATTACCAATTATTGATGTCACACAGGTGGATTGGTTATCATGTTCTACATCAATAGTCAATGACTATCTTCACATCAATATTCCCATCAATAGACATCAATCAAATTAATGTGATTATCTCTCCCCTTTGACATCAACAGAAAAAGGCTATTCTCCTCTAGTTGCTCCCTTGCTTGAACTCTCCTTTGGGTTGCCTCCATTTGAATTCCTTTGATCTTCCTCTGAATAATCTCTCCCTTTGAACAAGGGATATCACTGATGTAATGCCAAAATACATCAAACATATTCCCCATGTGACCATCGCTCCCCCATGGAATTATGCCTCTGTGTTTTTTTCTTCAAATATAGGTCTCTTTTCTGGTATACCTGATAAATATCTCCTCCAGAATCATGGGAAGAAGAATGACTCTAAGGGCATGTTCTTATCTTCTCAGTAAGATGAACAATATGCTACCAAATGATCTATCCTGACCTCGCCTTTATGCATCAAACTTGTGGGTCATACCATACCATACATCAAAAAGATATGTCATCAATGAAATAGGAGAATCATGAACAATATATCCACCAAGTAATTCATGTACCAAAATGTGCTTACCATGCACAACACCCATGTACATCAACCATGTACATCAACAATGTGCCAAAATATATCATCAATGAAATGTATCCACCATATGCCAACATGATTCTTACCAATATTCCAACATGTGCATCTACCAACATGCCAAACAATGTGCATCTATCAATATGCTAAACAAATGAAATCCATGAGTGTACCATCATACATCATTACTTGCACCAAGCAAGTATACCAACCATGTGTCAATAAGCTAAGATTCCCAATGATGTACAAAATGACTATCAATCTACATGTCTCAGTGTGTAGCCTATCCACATGAAAAATGCATGCACCATGATATCCAACAATACCATATGCTTCCAATAATACATCATAAGATATTATACACGAAACTTCAAAAAAGTACCAACCATACCCAACACATCAACATCAAACCATACTCATAAGCCAGTGCCATGCACCCAAGATTTTATTTTATATAATCCAATAGATGAACACTTTAAACCTGCAGCAAGTAGTGTCGTGAATCGCATCAAACAATGGCGTACCCTGCAACAAAGTTATACTATCACATCAAACTCCAAGCCATGCATTGCTCTTTTTCCAAGGCTTTACAACAAACACACTACCAAGCATAAATGAGTGTGTGTGTACATGACCCATTCAAGGTCGTGAACGTAGGATTATCAAATGTTGACTATCACCATTAAGCACTGCAGATGTGCCTTAGTAAATGGCACATTTGAACTTCCCTTTTAATCTTTCATTCTGATCTCGTTGTTCTATCTTCTTCACCTACCTCCTCAGATGACCCCTTCTTCGAACTTGAGTCTTAAGTATCCATATATTTTCAAAGATGCCTCCTTTCCTTACTTCATCTTCTTTCATTATGCTAATGTGAAGTCCTCATCATGGACTCTTTCTTGTGTTCCAAGACTCCTAGGATTTGTACAACCATCATACCAGAGTATCCATAGAGTTACAACGTAACATGTCCTATTTGATCACATCTCCAACATCTTGTGGTGTATAGATTCTTCCATTATATCTTCTTTCATAATATCTACATTCAAATCTTTGTGACCATATTCATTACATGAATAACAATGCCCATGGTAAAATACTCTCATACTTTTGTTTTGGTGTCCCAAGAATAGCTTCTTTGATGTCTTCCTTTTGCTTTATTCTTTTGAAATCTTTCTTTTTCCTCAGGTAGATGGTTGCTGGTAACATTGTCTTCCTTCTTTGACATATTTACCCCATGCTTCTTTGAGGTGCTTGTTTGTTGTGTATCTTCTCCTTTGCATTCAAGACCGATTTATCACATGATGATCTTTGACTTTCCAAGATCTCACCAAGATTCATGAGCTATTCAAGAATTTGTTTGACTTTCCACCTTCTTCTAAGGTCAACAATTTGCCTTTCTAACTTGCCAACATGACTCTTTCCTTTTCATTTATTCTAGTATCCTCACAGTTCCCATTTTCCTTTGGCTTCAATTTGTGTCTTGAGACGGACAATAGTTTCATAACTTTTACCAATCTCATCATCTATATTCATGTCTCTTTTCCATTCTTAGTCTTGTGGATCTCTTCTTCCTTTCTCTAATTTTAGAACTCTCTTATTGTTCTTGAGCATTCCCTTTAACTTCAAGATGTTCCTTGACCTCCCAAGAAACTTCTTAGTGTTATCCTAAAGATAATTATAGTGTGTATAAAAAAATGATCACCCCATACATGTATAATCCCTCTTCGATTTCCTTTGGAAGTTTTAATAGATTTCCTCATTCTTTCAAGGACAAATACCATCAAACTCTACACAAACTATTTCTATATATTATTCTTCACTTGTAGAGAAAATCATCATCATCATCACTGCATCAAGGCCTTTAGAGCGCTCACCTTCATTTGAAATATCCTCATGATCTTGCTAATATTTCAATATATACTTTTATGATGGAAATGTTCAAGATCTTTCTTTAGGCAGCATTTTGATTCTTATCTTCACTTGAAATGTTTCAAAATCATTTAGAAATAATGCATTCAAGAGTTTTTTTATGATTCTTTTACTCCTTGATAATCTTGATGGAGTGGTTACCTAATTTCTTTCTCTTTCTCCTTTCTTTGATATGTTTCCTCTAACTTTACCATAGATCTCAAGTGGTAAGTGCATTGTTACATGTTTTCTTTGATAAGGCTTGAGAGTTCACTAAGAATTGTCTTGAGAGCCAATGCATTATTTTTCTTTCCTTTTGAGTTTAAACTTGACTTGTTCTTCACCTAACTGATCCACCAATGGATTTCTTCCAAATAGTTGTTCCCATTGTCTTTAAATACACTCTCATATTTCTCTATTCTCCAAGTGAATAGTTTTCCTCATCAAGGATTGAACTTCTCATCATCCATTTGTGTGTCTATAGATCTCCTTCAATCTTTTAAGGCTTATGGTGAAGGCATGCTCTAATACTACAATTAAGGATACACCTACCATACTTAGAGGGGTGAATGAGTGTGGGGCTCTTTTTCTCAAAATTTCTTGTAATAAAATTTCCATTAATTAGTATTCACATGAGCCCATATCATTTTTTATAACCAGTTAGATGTGAGTATATATCAGCAACATATATTGTTAAGAGCATTAATAATACTATCACATACGAATATAAGAATACAAGATGGTAGCATTTTTATTATGCATTATAATCTTTAAGTTTATTCAGAAGGAACTCCTGAATAGAGTACAACTTCACAAGAGCACCAACTATGCAAGACTTATCTTGCATTCTTAGAACCAACTGAGATGAGGTAACAATCTTCAACATGAGATATCAATATGTACTATAAACAAGAGTATCAAATTCATACCAAATTGCAAGCAACAACATATGTAATCAAATCTGCATTCATAAGCAAGTGAATACAACTATGTACCAAGTATATACCAATTCATGTTTTCAAATCTACTATCAACAATGAATTATCAATATGTACCAAATATCATCAACTATACACCTCATATAAAGTAACTTATCAATTCATTTGTTCTAACTATGTACTTCTAAATATGTACTCTCAAATTCAAAATCTCATCACTCTCAACTCCAAGCCCCAACAACCGTTACCAATCCCCCAACCTCGTCAACTCCCTTGGATTAGTAAATAACCCTAACTTGAAGTAATCATAATCTGAACATGTGTCGTATAAAGATCTGAAACTGATACACAATGTTCTTTTAGTGTGTTTTATGCAATTCTCCAAGTGGTTACTTGAACCTCCTAAAAGGATTTATAGTAAAATGGCATACCTTGTTCAATTCTCGATTATTCTAGAGAGACTCTCAGAGAGAGTGCCCCTGACAAAATATTTGATTAAATGATATGAAATATACACTTACTATAGACTGCACTCAACCAAAAAAAAATTTACTAAATTTGGATATGTTATGAATAAGTTATGACGCTTTAAAATTCGAAACACTGATTTTGACTAGTTTCAGATCACACAACCCTATTTTACACAGAGTGTAACTCCTAAAATAAAAAGACCTACTGCTGACTTAACAAAAGATACTTCGATAGGTTTTCTCACTTGCATAGCAATTTCAAGATCTGAATCATTATAGAAAAAAGTTATAATGGAAAATGGTGAGATGACCTGAAAATAACATACCTTAGAAAGCACCATCAAAAGAATTTAACTCTTCCTTTCTTTCATCTTCTTTTCTTCAATTTTTTTTTTTTTTTTTTTTTTTTTTTTTTTTACCTTAGACACCTATATGTATTGAATATTCTAAAGTGTGATTCAAAATTAGAGAGCCTTGCCTCTTATTTCATACTCAAGTAGCCTTTAAAAACATCTTTCAGGTCACTTGGGCCCCACTTTCCTTATTTTAGGGTTGGGTCCACTTCTAATTTCTCCATTAAAATTATTAATGAAATAATATTAACCCATTTCTAGGTCACTTAACCCATTTTCCTTATTTTAGGGTTAACCACTTTCCCATAAATATTCCTTCTTGATTTTGTCACCTTACTTTATCATTTCTTGATTTTGTCACTTCTTTGGATTATTTAAATAATCCACCTTGAATAAATAATATTAACCTCCATTTCAGGTTACTTAACCTATTTTCCTTATTCTTTGTGGGTCAACCACTTCCATAAATATTCCTTCTTTATTTTGTCACCTTATTTTATCATTTCTTCTTTGTGGTCACTTTGACTTCTTTGAGCTTTAGCTTCAAGCTTCATGTGAGGGTCCTTCATCTTCAGAAGGCCATAAATCTCAAACCAAGAGGATTTGCGGACATCTCCACATACCACCGTAATGGAATGACAAGCACTATCCATCTAGGATAGTTTCACCAACAATTTCCTTGATCTTCATCTCACATTCCTCATACAAGCATGGGTCCTCCAACCATTCTTTTCTAGGATAACTCAATATGTAAAGCATCTTCCCAGAGGGATTTCACCACAAGGGACCACTTTGGAGTTCATCCATTTGTACACCTTATCAATCATGATAAGACAATAATGAGTCATCTATACATTTTCCAACAATGCATCATATACCACTGGTTCAATATCGATCCATCTTTCATCATGTATCAATGATTAACTCATTGATCCATCTTCATCTATGCATTCTCATCAAGGAAAGTACATATTATATTACACCAATCAACAATCAATCAACTTGGACATCAATCTCACTATTTTAACTTCAATCACGACATCAATCAATCAAACCATTGGTATCACGACAACATGATCCAACACCTATAGAAACTAGACTCTTGAACTAATTAGATAACTCAATACGATAAGTAATAAGGTTTCTCGTGCAGTAGATTTATGGTTGAGTTATATAATGGTGGGTTATATTACAGAGTTTACATCATATTGTACCCAATCTTGTAGTGTCATGGAGAGGGACGTATTCAAGGGTCCGCATGGAAGATATTTGAGTGCATTATCTACTTAGATAAATATGTTATTGTGTGACAAGAATTTCATGAATATGGAGTCTGGTAGCTAAGTGCCTTCATGCACATAGGGAAACTAGGGGATGATCTGGGACATTCGAGAGTGGAGAGGATGAGTAAGGATTAGATGGAATGAGGATGTAGAGAGAGGATATTGACTCCGCATTGCAGAGATTGGAGTATTGTTTTGTGGGAAAAGGTTTAGATATGGTAAGAAGGAGATCGTATTGGAAAAGGAGAGAAGCACATAGAATTCAAAGAAACTGACTCATGTGAAGTACTTCAGATCACACCGTACAGAGAAAGAAAAAGGAAAGAAAGAGATCATTAGTACTGCCCAGTGGAAGAAGGGATTCCATCTCATATCGAAATATGTGTCGAACCTACAACCTTGTCTGTGTCATTAAGGATTGAAGCAGGAACTGAGACTCATTCAAGAGCAATTGTAATAAGTGGAGGAAGTCAGAGAAATAGTCATAATAATGGGAACAACACAAAAAACCAGAGTCATTTAGCATCACCAAGGGTAATTACAACACCTAGTACAATGCCAGGGATAGATCATATGTAGAGAATGTCTGAGTTTCAAGGAACATGGTCAAAGGACCCTGAGCAAAACTTGTTTGTATGTTACACAATATGGATTGCGAAGAATGTACAGGATGAGGTGAAAAAAATCATGCAATTGTCCACGACATTTATGGGTCGTGAACTACAGTGGTATATGAAGTTTCATACAACTACACCAGTCATACAATCAAGAACTTTGACGAAAATTAGACAAGCATTGTTAAAGGGATTCAAGAAGACAAAATCGGAATCTCAATATTTACATAATTGAAAGAAATTAAGCAAGTATAGAATGAGATAGTGTGGGACTACAAACACATATTTAAAGATGTAATGGGTAGGTTAACCTTTTATATTCCTGATGACTAGCATCAAGAATGATTTATAGTAGGCCTATTGTCGCACATTCATTGTCTGTTAACACAAAAGAAGGTCACATCGTAGCCGGGAGCTTTGGAAATCACGATGAAATTGGAAGCATATATTGTAGGAGATGGTGCAAGTACAGTCACAGTTGGCTACACTGAGAATTCAATTATCAGATATAATGAAGGAAAAGGAAAAGCGTGAACTTTTTTATTGTATAACATGTAAAACAGAAGGCCATAGGAAGGAATGGTGTCCATCCTTCGCGTAGTATATGGCCACCGGAGCACCAAAACCGTTGGCAGGAGGAGTGGGGTACTAAGAGATATGTAATACATGGGGCCATGATTCAACTACTTGTCCCTTACTACAGAAATATAAGAGTACCCCAAGAAACTTATTCTATAATTTTTGAAAATCGGTAGGACACGATGAGAAAGATTGTTTTGCATTTGATTGGATGAGAGAGATCACTTCGTATGCGTATAGAATCTAGGAATAAAATGTCGCAGAAGAAGGAGGAATTACACAGTATAACACTCCAAGAGGCTTTAATCACGGTGGACATGGAGTTTTCGGCAGAGGTCGAGGACGGGGAGGATTTGGTCGAGGAGGCAGAGGACCGATAATTTGTTACAACTGCAATCAATCGGGACATTTAGCAAGAGATTTCCCAAATCGTTGCATGGCATGCATGTATTGCAGAGCCTTGGATCATGCGACAGAAGATTGTCCTCCATTGATAGCGAAGTGGCAAGCGATAGGGAATCAGAACCAACATCAAACCCAACTTCAGAATTAGAACTAGAACCTGTAGATGATATTTGTTGATCAACGTGATGATCAACCAAGAGTAGTTTCCCTTACACATGGTGGAATGAGAACCAGACCAGATGTGACAGAGAAAGGAAAGGGAGTGGAACAATGGATAAGGAAATTAGTTGAGCCTATGGCAGCATTTAATCCATAGAAAGAAAGGGAAACTTATCAACAAGGAAGGAAGGAGATACTAGGAATATACTAGATAGCTTCAATATCAAATACACCATTAGTGTATGAGATTTCATCGGTTTATGATTACACTACTCAAGACAATCCAATCAAGAAGGTAAATACTTTGACGGACTTTCTAAAAAAAAAAATAGAATTGATGCAGGATGAGACAACATTGAATACATTGTGCAGGATGATTGATTAGTGTACACAAGACAAAGAAGTACCTACAACGTAGAAAGAAATGAACCAAGTCTTGTGCAAGAAGAGGACAAACAAAGAGTTTAGATTAAGTGTGCAAATAGGAGAATATGACATGGATAATGTCATCTTGGACTTAGGATCAGACGTCATTGTTCTTCCAAGATAGACGTGGGAGATGATGGGGAAAGTGAAGCTAGTTTGTTCGACTTTCCAACTGAGGTTAGATAACCAGCATAAGATAATATCGATCGAGAGACTGGTAGGTGTATCTTTGAACATAGATGGAGTGCACAATGTAGCTGACTTTGAAGTCATCGAGATTATGGATAACAGTCAGTCGTACCTAGATTTTCTTGGTCTGGACTGGGCCTTCGACAATCAGGCGATCATCAACCTAAAGAAAAGAGAAATTATTTTTGAAGGAGGACGCATAAAGGTCACTATTAAATTAGATCTTATGGAGGCAAGAAGATATGTGGAGCCCGTGAGAAGGGAAATGGATAACTTATATAACATGATCGTGCCCATGGATTATTACATCAACCCCACTGCAGATGGTGCACTTAGTTGGAGAAGCATAAGCTCTTGCGCATTAGACTTAGAAGAAGGAATTGAACAATGGAAACATCGGTTGCATGAAGTGTTGACCAAAAGGTGTGTGTGCATTACTCACTCATTACGCTGGATCAAAACAGAGGTATGAGATGCACCAAAGTTTGAAGGATAAATTGAGGTAAGTTCTTTTTTCAATGAATTTGAGCTGCAAATACCTGAACAAAAAAGGTTATTATCATTACTGAGAGTGACCCCAATGAGATGGTGGGAAACCCACAAGGAAGGGATAAAGGATTGGAAACATTGCAAAGGGTTGATGCAGATCAGGTTTGGAACAGAGAATATTATGCCCAAGTATATAGGCATGAGAAATCTGAAGGATCATGTGGCGCGATGTATTACAACTTGGAGGCAAGTGTCGAAGCAAGAATGGACACACAGGTTCATACATACACTGGAGACAGCTCCTAGGAATTGGTACTTAAATCTAGAAGTGCACAGAGGAATGGTAGATTTGGAGGAGCTCATCCAAAACTTTAAGTTAACATTTAATTTTGAAGTTGAGTCACCTTTAGTTGATGCAGTCTTACAAGTCATTAGAGGTAAAAACTTTATGGAAGAAAGACAAGTAGGAATAGTACCTGCATGTAGTGTGCACAGAGAATCTATGATAGCTCATGAATTTTTGGAATATTATAATACTAGCAACAACCAATTTATAAAAGTGGTTGTTGCTAATTGACGACCGACATGCCTTGGGGACTACCATTAATATATTAATACATAATTAATGTATTAATTAATTATTACATTAATATTATATTAATATATATAAATTAATGAGATCTATTAATGTAATGTATTACATTAATGTAATAGATAATAATAATGTATAAATATAATCTCTAAATTAAAGTATTAAGTTAGTAATGTAGTTAATTGATACATTAATAATGTAATGTATTAAT
>SNQJ01S0120547.1:46181-57167 GCA_010110895.2 Picea sitchensis | reverse complement strand
CTTTAACTAATTATAACAGTAATCTAAACTAAATTAAAAGTACAACTCAAATCCTAATTTCTAGCAAAATGTTTATAGCCGTAAGTGCATTAGATCCTCCTCCATATAGATGAGTTGTAGTGGTGGCTATCTGGCTGTTGGAATAAAACTAATAGATTTCCCAGTGCGTTCTGTTCAGGTCTCTTATATACAATTACGATAGAAGTGTGACCTCTGCCTACACCAGGGGAGACTCTTTTAGATCCGCAGTCTCATATGATGGGTTAATACCAGTTTCAAGCACACTAACGATCTGATTCATGGATGGTCTCTTTGTATGGTCAGCTTTAATGCAGAGCCTCACTGCCTCACAAACTGTTTGGAGGTCACTGTAATGAAAATGCCTGAGTGAAGGATCAACCAAGTAGGAAATGACTTCAAGGACCTCCAGAAATTCTTGTATCCAGTCAAGCAAGGATCCCTGGTCCTTGGAATATGGAAATCGCCCAGTGATAATCTCCAGTAGCAGCACTCCAAAGCTAAACAAGTTCAATTCAATATCTGTTGCATCTCTCTCCGAAGATTCTACAGAATCACGAGCCACAGTTGCAGTACCCCTGAAGATTGACCTCCGTTTTTGCGTCCATGCAATTCTTTTGGTCGAAGTACTTGTATTTGCAATCGAAGTTTTCGGCGTTACACGCGTTGTCATTCAAATCGTGAACTTTTATTTTATTTTTAACTTTGGCAATCTAGCCAACATTATCTCTGTCCTCCGCTATTAATTTTGCCCAACTGCATGAGATAAATCAGAGGCAAATGGGCAGTGCATCGTGCAGCAATGGCCATTGATCTTTCAAGCAAGAAATTAAAACTCTGCGAATCGGAAAATCTTCAATAAACACGCTCTTGATGATGGGGTTCCTTATTGGCGAAATAATGGAACCTTGAATCGACTTTCGAAGTTTCGAAGAAAAAGGTGTAGTATGAAAAACGATAATCAAAACCCCAAAATCTCGTGATTGGTGCGCAGCATGTGTTGTCCACGTTTTATGGCATGCATAACTTTGAGGATTGCAATTCTGTAGTAGAGGTCTTTATTCTGGCGTCGAGCTAATAGATCGAGAGTGACATCAATAAAAACAATAAATATTCAAAACCCTAGTTTGGATTTCGAATGCTTGTTTGGTGCAACATCATACAAAATGCATACAAAGGCAGATACTGAGTTTTCAGGTGCTGTCTGCAAGTGGTGGTCTTCCAAACCGATGACATCCATGATCTTTAACGCTTCTGTGCACACATTCTCCGTAGGTCTGATATTTTCTTGACTTGACTTTCTATAAAGCTCTGTCCACCAAATCTGGGATTGAATGACATGATTAAGACCAAGTCTACCACATCAAGCACATATTCTATACAACTTAATGGAGTGGCCGGGTTCAAAACTACTCTAGCTTTCGCTCCAAGACTCTTGATCTGATTTACTGTTCGGTGCAAATGGATAGTGGAAGTTTGCTCATAGTGTACACTAACAATGTTTGCACTAGCCTTGATAAAATCTGGTACACGTTCTTCCGGTTCAACAATCATCAGATGTACACCCAGTGGCAAATCTATCACGGGTCGTAATACAGCAACCACCAGAGGTCCAATGGTAATATTTGGCACAAAACGCCCATCCATAACATCAACATGAACCCAATCACAACCCGCCAACTCCACAGCTTTGACCCTCAGATACATTTCCATGAATCATATAATCCTGAGAATGTAGAATAAATTATTTTATTCTAATCTTATTTGCAACGAATTCCTTTCGAACAGAAACCAACACCTAAAAGTCGGATGAATTGGAATTCATACGAGTTGAGTTTTCGTCTATGATATTTAGGAGATTTGAACGTATTCCAAGAGAGACTTAGACTTTGAATGAAAGTTCCAAAGCTTCTTTATAATTGTCCTCTTTATGTGAGAACATTTTGCCTCCTAAAACTATATTTTTTCAAAGTTTCTGAGCCAATGGAGCCACGATTCAACAAACAAATGCCCACTCTCTCTAAAGATGTTTTCCCCTGTTCTCTAACTAAAACATTAATGTTAATTTCTCCTTCAAATTTGGACTGCTATATGACTTTCCATTTGTATTCTAGTTCTTCTTCGACGTGGAGAAAAACTTCCACGTCCGTGCATTTGTTGATGTATGTCAAGGTACGTGTTGCCTCATCCACAAGCTCAAACAATCCACTCTTGTTCATTCAAAATGCCAGGTTAATATCTCCAATTGGGTCACATATTACGACGTCAAAATATTGTAGAAGCCTCCTCTAAAGTACTGGAAATTTGCAATGAAATCTATGACCGCATGAAAATCCTAAAACCATGTCATTTGGCCTGTGATGTGCTTTTCACCAAATGTTATACCACTTGTTATCACAATGTGAAAATAGCTATAAAATAAAGCATGAGTGATGATTTCTCATCTCTTGTGCCAGAGCTGAAGATATTTTTAACGACACCAGCATTTGTTGTGAAAAGGAGGCTTGCCAGACCATTATATTGACCTGCTGGATAATTGAAAGGATGAAGTTTCCTGTGTTATTATTGATATTCTTCACTTCCGATGACATAGCCATCTGCTACAAGTACAATGTGTGTAATCCCATCTCCATCATCCACTTAGAAGTTCTGTACCCAACATCAATAGCAAGGACAGTCTGTACAACTATATAAAGTCCTGGAACATTAAATATTTCAAACATTATTTCTCCAGTATATTCACGGTTTTCAGGAGCAGTAAGAGGACTCTCAGTTAATAGGAAATAGTGATCCTCAAACACATTTGGGATGAAGACACTAAGTAGAGAAAAATTCAAAATCCGTTACAACACATAGTATATCAGTTGTAAGTTATTCATTATTCCTTACGGTTAACGAGAATTCTTCCATTCTTTCTCTCCTTCTTCTTGTTTCTCAATTTATCTCTGCAAATGTGTGTAGTATTTTATAGCTAGATATATTCTATGCAATTTCAACATATTTACATGGTATCAGATCTAACGGAGTGCTAAGCAAAAGCTACACCAAAAGTTTTTACAGGTACAAAATATTGAAGACAGTGGAAAGATGGATTTCCAAAAAGAATTCATTCTTACACCTTACAACTACTTTGCATGGAAGGAGAAAATAGTCATACATCTCCAAACCATGGGATTATAAAGGTTAACCTTGAATATAGACATAGAACCGACATCATCCATAGAAAAATCCAAGTACTTAAATCGAATGGATGAAGCATTCAGAATAATTTGCAATCTTATTTCTCTTGATCTCCTTTTTCACATATCTTCTTGTAAAAATCCCAATGAATCCTGGACAACCTTGGAATGGCTCTTTTGAAAACAAGATGATATGAGTGGACACATGTTGGAGGTGGAATTGTTGACATTGGATCCAAAACTATTTGACAATATCCAAGATGTCTTTACAAAATTCAAGGATTTACTGTCACAACTCAAAGTTTGTGGAGTTGATAAATATGAGGAGAAACAAATGGTTCTCACCATTCTTTCCAAACTTGGTCCTGAATTCTCTGTGTTTGTGTCCACATTCCATTCATTCATATTCACCTCCGGATCCACCTGGTTGATTCCTTCTCTTGAGGACTTTATCGAATCCTTGACACAAGAGCAAACCAAGCTCATCAACATGGGAAAAATCAAAGGCCCAAAGGCGCATGCACTTACTATGCAATATGGAATCCATCAATATTAGAAATATAAAGATAAAGGAAAAAGGAAAGCTCATGAAAATATGAAGAAGGAAGGGTACTCAAAACCCTTCACTGATGCCTCTGGATCTAGAGGGGAAAAGGGAAGAAAAGGGGAGAAATGCACATACTATCATAAAGAATTCCATATAGAATCCACATGCATGAAAAAAAAAATAGATCTAATGACTAAAATACTTCACAAAAAAACCTTGGAGATCGCATCCCCGAGGATGCCAAGAAGAAGAAGCTAGAAGATCAGAATCGCAAGAAAGGAAATTCTAGCCATGCCTTGATTTCCATCAACTCCTCTCCTGATGATTGGATCATAGATTCAAGAGCATCACATCACATGCCTTCCTCAAAAGAATTCTATTCTTCATTGGATGCTTGAAAAGGTCCTCCTATTCTGATGGGGGACAACTCTTCAGACGAAGTTACCGACAAAGGAAGGACTAAACTCATCAACAGAAGCTTTGAGAATGTGATACACGTTCCCAAACTTGTCGTCAACCGTCTCTTCGTGTATAAGATGAATAATTCTAGTACCGAAAAGAAATTCATATTCACACCAAATGCAGTGGACATATATGACATGCAAACCAACTCCAGAGTTGCTACCAATGAGGTAAATCATCGATCTAGATTGTATACATTTTCTGAATTTATTGAACTAGGCTTTGCTTTACTACTTACTCATGTTGATGAAAGTAGTAGTATATGGCACAAAATGTTTGGATATTTTAATTTCAGATTAATGCAAAAACTTATCAAGAAAATATTGGTTGATGGTATACCAGACATCCATTTGTCCAAGGGAGTATGTGAGGGATGCATTCTTGGAAAATACCCTCAAGATAAATTCAACAAAGGAATGTCTCAGAGAGCTTTTGTGCCTTTAGATCTAATCCATAGTGACCTTATGGGTCCTTTTTTGCATCCATATATCAACAAAGTGAGGTTTGTTCTCATTTTTTTTTATGATTTCTCACATTTTACATGGATTTACTTTCTCAGGAAAAAAACTGAGGTCTTTCAACACCTCAAAGATTTCAAAGTCCTGTTTGAGACACAGTCCGGAAATAAAATAAAATTCCTCCGAACTGATAATGGGGGAGAGTATGTCAATCATGAGATCCATAATATTTTCCATGAGGCAGGGATTCAATTGCAGCACACAGTTCCTTATACTCCACAACAAAATGGAGTTGTTGAGCGAAAAAATAGATCTCTAAAGGAGATGGCAGCTTGCATGCTGCATCCAAAGTCACTACCACAAATACTATGAGTCGAAGCACTTAATTGTGAAACATACATCCAAAATAGATATCCCCATAGATATGTCAAGGATAAGACCCCCTACGAGGCTTGGAGCGGCCTCAAACCAGAAGTGACCGACTTTCATATTTTTGGTTCACGTGCATGGGCTCAAATTTCCTTTGAAAAGAGGAAGGCACATGATCCACATAGCACTGAGCGTATTTTTGTTGGATACCATAACGATGTGAAGACATATGGACTTATTGATCTTTCCTTGGACTGACTCATCATTGAGTGAAGTGTCCAATTCGAGGAAAGTGTCTCACATGTACCTTAGTAGCCGCATGCAGACACCTTCATTCTTCCACTTGTCCAAGATGATGAGCATGCACATGCCGACTCTTGTTTAGATGAGAGTTTTGATTCATAGGAATCAAATGATTCAAATATAGAGTCAACATATTCAGATGCAGAGATAGAGCATCCATATTTAGTTGTAGAGCCAGAGAAGAAGCCCAAGTGGGTACATACTACTCTTCAAGATGTAGGGGATCTCGTTGGTGATCCAACCGATACTAAGAGGACTTGATATGATTTCGAGGAGACTCTTGTTGCACTCAGTGCCACTAAACCATTTCCCTACAGTCATATTTTCTTGATTCAGTCTTCATATCCATAGTCTTATGGCAAGGCTACTGGAAATCCCTTTTGGGAATCTGCCATGCAGGAGGAGTACAACTCCCTCCTCGATAACCAGACTTTGGATCTGGTTCCCCTTCCTTCTGGGAGGAAAATTTTCAAGTGCAAATGGATCTACAAGACCAAGAGCATATAGGATGGACATATTAGCAGATATAAATCTAGGCTTATTGCCAAAGGATTTCAACAGGTGCATGGCATTAACTATGATGAGACATTCACTTGAGTAGCGAAGATGGATTCCATACGATTGACACTTGCCATTACGACAACCAAATAATGGGAATTCCATCAGATGGACGTGAAGAATGCAGTTCTTCACGGTGATATCTCTAAGGAGATCTATATGGAGCAGCCCCAGGGATTTATGCAAGACTCATCTTTGGTATGTCGACTGAATAAGTCCCTTTATGGCCTCAAGCAGGATCCAAGGGCATGGTATGCTAATATGGACTCCTACCTATTGTCATAGAACTTTGTACATTGTAAATTAGACTCGAATGTCTACATACTCAGGACAATTGATTCACTTCTATGCTTAGTTCTATATGTTGATGATTTTTTGATCATCGGTTTCTCGACTTCAACAATTGTTGCAATCAAGAGGATTATACATGACATGTTCTTTATGACGGGCATGGGTCCGCTACATGTCTTCCTTGGACTCGAGATCATTCAGGATGTTGTTATAGAAATATTTGCCTCACCCTATGCAATCTTGCACAGAAGGCCTTTTTCCATTTCCCTATGCAGACTTATCATCCCTGTTTGTAAATCCCAGAGCTAAAAATACATATTTTTCCACATGTACACATCTTTCCTACTATAAAAGATGCATATACATAGGTTTCTCCACTACATCCTGTGTACATTGGGATTTGTGCCAGAAAATGAAAATTACTTTTAGTTTTCCATGTCATGATAGGAGATCTATGATCCTTGGCCTTCTGTATACTAGAAATGTTCTGACTTGACCCTTCAGTTCGATTTTGAAGACTATAAATGGGCCAATTCCGAGCTATGGAGAGAGGAGAAAGAACTCAACTTTGAGAAAAGTTACTCCAGAAAAATTATTCACTTCATATTGAGTCTGCATCCCTTTGTCCTTTAAGTCTGAACACAATGTTCAACCCCCAAGATCTTCCCTTATTGATTGAGAACCTTGTTGTTTCTCTATTATGAGCTTGCGTTTGGTGGAGGATTGAAGTGGTGGAGGCCCAGCTAGAAGGAACTTAGTTTCTCAGTTCCGAACCATGACGACACAGAAGTATGTAACATTTTCACTTCTGCTGATCATATATTAATAGAAATACTCTTTTCCTGTCCAATTGATATCTTGCAAATATTTGAATTATTATTCCATGGGCATATTTTTCATGTTTGTTAATGGATTATTCTATTGAATGTGATAACTATTGAAACAAAGTTTATTTTTCTTCTCTAAATCCAAGTCTTCATTTTTCTCTGGTTATGGAGCCACCCTTAGTTCTAAAAAAGAGTCAAAAGGTCTTTCGGGATTTTCGGGTTTTAGGGTTCGACTATTCACAAAGTATGCTTTTTTAATGACAACCCCAAAGTATCGGTACCGAAGTCTCGAAAAAGTGATTGTTTAAAAGGAATTGAATGGATTTTAAAGTAATAATTAAAAATGTTAAAGGCTTTCTAAGCCTTTCAGATGTTCTTTTTAGGCCATCTAAAACTTAAGCAGTATTCAAATTGTCCTGACGCGCTTTTCATGAAGTACCTTTTAATCATGATTAATTAAGGTTTAAAACATACTTAACAGATCGTTAAACAGTCGCAATTCATGAAATCAAAGAGTCGAACTTGAGTTTCCTTAAACCCCAATTCTTGAAGTCACGAAATTCTTAAGAGCTAAGGCTATGTTTATTAAGAAGTAAGAAGGTTTAATAGTAATAGATCCCATCGCGATTTCACGATTCAGGATTTCCCACGTTAAAGAGTTGTTGGAGTCCCGATACTCCAATACACTAAAAGTAAAGACTAACCCCTAATCATGATTAATTAAAGGGTTAAAACAAGTGGTTAGCACCTAAATAAATCCCATCGCGGTTTCGTGATTTGGTATTTACTTGTGTCATACCTCTTGAAGACACGATGCTCGAAACTTCGAAACACGAAGTCCCAAAAGAATTAAACGCTTAAACATAATTAACTTAATTTTAAAATGAGCATTAAGGGTATTAAATAAATTTTCTCATTTCGTTATTCAAGAGTTTTCGATGACATTCTTTTCGAAATCCCAGTTTTGAATATCCAATATGTGGCAGTATCTATAACGAATTAATGGAGACATTTTTTGACATAAGGTGTGTATCTCCAGGCGTATCATTCCCATTAAAGCATTTATTTTTTGTCACCTGTATCGGTACGCTAAATTTAAGACAGGTTAAAGGGAAATAAAGGTTTGTTATTTTGAATTTCATTCTTACTTTCAGACTAGGAGCGAGTTACACTCAGAATAACTCACGCATTTCTTCTCTGCAATGGGTTTTCATTTTAGCACAACATCATGGCACCCAGAAAATCACCTAAGAAGAGTGAGGAGGTAGGTGAAAGCTCGAATCTGGATGGAGATGTTATATCTGACACTACGCCACATGCTGGGGATTTAGTCAAATCCTGGAGGCATATTTTTGAAACCTTGGAGTATGAGATTAGGAATTGCCCAGAAGATTTCGGAGATGAAAGGAATGAAAATAAACTCAGATACATAGCATAGTCTGAGCTTCACAAAATGGCCACACAGTCAAGACTCATGCCATATAATGACATGGTATGCTGGGATTTAGAGAAAACCGACATTCAGACAAGGAGCATTCTAAATAGCCAAGGGGTCATTGTTGACTTGTTCAGACCTGAGTACATCCAAGTAATGTACAAACTGCCCCTACTTCTAAATACATTTATAGTGCCAAATTCATAGCGGAATTTCAAAGAAAGGAGTGTACATAATGCGATCAAACATATCCATATATAATCAAAGATTGGTGGGGAATTCCAACAAGATTTAGAGCCGATACCCATGGCATTTATGCCACAGCTTCATTGAATGAGTACATGGTGTATATAGATCTGATGCTATGTAGACTCTTCAGGAGGAAAATCCCTACCCATTTCCCTCCAGACTAGGTACCACTTCTACACAAAGTAGCTGGGGGTTTCAGTTTCAACTGGGGTAAAATTTTATCAGACAATCTAGCTAATGAGGTTGCAAAGTACCAAACAACAAAATTGAAAGGCTGACCTTCATATTTTTACATGTCTGCCTATATTATGGATGTTGTTTGTTACATGACTCCATTCCCTTTGATGAATTGGAGCTGGAACCTAGCCTGCGCAAAGCCCATTCATGTTTATCACTCTAAACTATGGGAGGAGAATGTTAAAGAGTTATTTTATGAAATATGTCACTACGTAGTGATACCTTTTCACCAAATCTTGTATGGTAATGCACCCCCTCATATTTAAGAGAAAATCCTGGGAAATATCAGGGTGATTGTAGATTGGTTTATTGAAGAGGGTTTCTCCTATGTTAGTGTTTTTAGGTTCTTGATCCCTCCTCACGCACTTCTGAAGTTACTTCTCGACATGCTGATGTGCAGGGAGCTAGCCTACCAAAAAGTAACTGGTGGCATTGACATAGAATTGAAAGTAGCTCAGAAGAATTTCTGGCCAGTATTTCCTGTATAGATTGGGAAGTATTCATTGCTTAACTTGGGTGATTCCAAGGTAGAAGCTACAACACTGGATGACATCAAATTGGTGGATCTTGAACTCATAAAACATGATCCTTATCAAATTGTAGGAAATCATCTTACTCATTGCAACATGAAAATGTATGAACATGAAGTTTCTCCTTGCGATGACATGTTCAAGGGAGCTAGAACCTATGAAGAAATATTAGATAGAGTTCAGGCATTACCACCCGACCTACAGACCAACTTTCTGACTTTCTAGAAGCACAGGTGAAGTAGTTTGCCAAAGATACTGTAGGGAGAATCAATGACTCCTCCTCTGGCTCAGGGGAGTACTCCCCCAGGTTTCAGATCAAAGGCTCGTGATAAAGGGACTGCAAAAGAAAATCCAGAGAAGACTAAAGCATCTTCATAGAAAGAAGAAGCTTCACAATCAAATAATCCAGGGTCTGAAACAAGTTCCAAATCCGAGACCCCTTCGAAGTCAAGTCAAACGATTCCACCTTCATCATCATATATTCCTACTGATATCCCTAAAAAAATAGGAGAAACTAAAACTTCAGAATTGAGAAGCCCTATCCCATCATTAACTCCTTTACAGTCAACCTTTGGGACTCCCCATTTGGAAGTCATATATGCAAGAGGACTTACTCCTATCTCTAGAGAAGAGATACCTTCCTCCAACTACTTTTTCAGCAAGAAGAGGAAGGTTGTAGTAAAATAGGAAATCCATTTGAGAGGAGGTACAATGGTGAAAAAACATAGAGTGCTTGTAAATGGAAAAAACCTAGAAGAGGAAGATTTCGCCACAGAGGTAGCGGGCTCTATGGGAGATTTGGCAAGGATAAATTTATTCTCAGTTGATTCTTTGAAAACAAGGTTGAAACAGAAAAATCAAATGATAGATCAATTGCCGAACAAATAAGGCACTCATAAAATAATATTCGAGAGGAGGTAAATCAAAGAGTTGACAACACCAGGACTGCTAACGAGTAGGAGATGAAATTGTTGAAGACTAGTTTAGAGGAAGCAAACAAGCAGATGAAAATGAGTCAAGTACAGTTTATTCGACAGGAAGAGTTAGTGAGACAGCTACAGGCTGAGTTGAAGTCTATTGAAAGACAATTTGTGAATATAACAACATTTCAAGCCCAAGTACTAGAGCGAAACTACAAGTAGAACAACAGGACATGCTTTCTAAAATAGAAATCATTAAAAACTACTTCCTGAAAATAAGCCACTCACTAGATAATATTGTTTTGAGGGAAAAAGAGGCTACAATAGTGTTGGACAACTGAGAGGGGGGGGTGAATCATTTTTTACTGAGCTTAAACAATTATGCTTCTTTTAAAACTCTTTTCAGAAACAGTGAATGATGATCACAATAATGCAGATAAATAAACACTGGCACATTCAACATCAGTCACATATATGAGAAACACAGAGACATATATTTTCCGAGGAAACCCATACAGGGTAAAAACCTCTTTTTCTTTATATGATAAGTAATAATTACATTCTTTACATTATCATACATATGAGCACCAACTCATAATGAGG
>SNQJ01S0120545.1:20863-48030 GCA_010110895.2 Picea sitchensis | reverse complement strand
TGCTACCCATTGGACTAGTTGATTAATTGGTTCGCCAAAGGTGCCTATACCCACAGTCTGTAGGTAGACCTTCTTGGAGAACTTTGGGAACTTGTCCATCTTCGTCACATCATGGTATGAGTACCTCAATTTCTCCACATGGCCTAATAGATTTGTTGTTAGACATACCCCTTCCAGAATGCGTGGTAAGACAATGGCTGTGGTGGGTTTCCTGCATGGTGACCTTGGTACTCTTTGCTTGCTCTTTCACTGTGGTGCCTGACTCAAGGTTCCAACCTCCATTGTTCATTCTTCTGCATACTCCTCTGGTCAGCCAGTGAAATCTTCCACTATTCCCTCCTGTGGCTGTTCTGGGTTGGTTGTCTATGATCTTTCCAGTGCGGTCGTTTCTGCCTAGTTTGGGGCCATCCCATTGAATCTCGGGGCTTCTTCAGTGTTTTCAGGGTTCACTTAGTTTCCCATGTCCTTGAACTGTTGGCCATGTCCCTCCTCTATAATATCAATGTCCATGCTTGCTGGTACTGTCTGTTGGGTCTTCTCCACAATGGGTGTGGGGATTGCTGGTGTTGTATCAGGTGACGAGATTTTGTCCACATTGATGACTGTTGGAGGCTGAGATGGTTGTTGTTCACTTCCCTATGGCTGTGATGGTGCTCTCACACTGCTTCGAGGTTGTCTGGTAGTCTGGATCAGTTCTCCTTGTTTGGGTGGTGCCATGGTGGTAAATATGTCATTCACCAATTAATGCGATGTCTCGTCAATCATTTCTGGCATTCAATTATGATGGCCACTATCAGTTGGAGCTTCTTTTGTCATATCCGTATTTCCCAATGTTTCTGTTTTGTAATGACCACTGGCCCTGTCTTCGTCGGGATAGCATTGCCAAGTGTTCATGCTCATTCTCTTTTCAATGCATTATACCTCTGTTGTTATCTTTTGGTTTTTGGCATGACGCGACATTTTTTTTTTTTTAAGTGCTAAGGAGTCGACTGTCCCTATACAGCTTCAGTAAACTCCCATTGATCATCCCTCTGAGTTCTGTGCCTCCTAAATCCTTCAACTGTACAACTCCCCCATCTATGACAATTTTTACTTCGTATGGTCCTAACTAGTGCATTCTGAGTTTTCTTGGATACTGAAGGGATTTACTGTCATACATCAACACTAAGTCTCCTTCCTTGAAAATTTTCCTCTTGATATGTCTATCATGCCAAGATTTATCCCTTGCTTTATGTAATTCTTGGTGGAACCATGATAGAATACTATCTTCCTCCATGATCATGAGTTGATTCAGCCTATCCTGTACTGTGCCTTGTTTTGTCATGTTCATAATCGATTCTATGCACATAATGGGTACCAAAAATTCTAGTGGCACCACTAATTATTTTCCATATACCAATCTAAATGGAATTTGTCCTGTCAACTTATTGCATGTGGTATTGTATGCCCACAATATTGCTGGTATATTTAGGTCTCAATCATCCCTATTAATGTTACAGATCTTCGTCAATGCATTTTCAAGGATCTTTTAAAAGTATTCTATCGTTCCATTTTCTTGTGGATGATATGGTGTGCTATTTTGATGATGAACTTCAAATTCCTCAGTCATGGCCTTAATAGTACTATTAATGAAGTGAGTGCCTTGTTCACTCATCAAAATCCTGGGGCAACCAAATCTAGTGATAACTTGTTCAAACAAGAAGTGTGTTGGTGTCTCTGCATTGCAATCTTTGATTAGTGTTGCTTCCGGCCATCTTGTCAGGTGTTCCATCGCGATGATAATGTACCTCGCTCCTGTCCTTTTTGATGGTGGGTTAATTGGTCCCACAAAATCTATTTCCCATTTTTTGAATACTTGAAAAGTTACTTGTGGTTGCAAGGGAATCTCATCTCTTCTATTCAGTTTACCAACCCTTTGAAATACATCACATTTATGGCAGTACTATTTGGAGTCTCTTTAAAGGCCGACCACCATAGTCCTACATGTAATACCTTCGACACAGTAGCATTTTCTGCATAATTTCCTCCTGGTATTCCCTCATGGGATTCTTCTAAAATCCTTGTCTTTCACGTTCTAGCACACATCTTCTCAATATGCTATCTGCGCCCATTTTGTATAAGTGTCCTGCTATCAGCTGCTAGTTTGCAACCCAAACAGGAAAATTTTTCTTCTGCACAATGTTTTATTCCTGTGGCTCAGTCCCTACACTCAAGTACCGGATAATTTCTGTGAAGTATTCATCGACGATCTTGAATAAAAATGATTGTGCGTCCAAAAAAGTGTCCTCTAGATTTGTAGGTTCCTACCCATTTGTGATTCTTGATAGGTGATCAGGTCCTGCGTTCAACTTCCCTGGCTTGACTATTACTTCAAAATCAAATTCTTGAAACAACAATAACCATCTGCAAGTTCTCCCCCCCAACACTGGCTTGTTGACTAGGTATTTGAGCACTGAATGGTCTGTGAACATATTGAAATGTTTCCCCAGTAAGTAATGTCTAAATTTATGAAGCGGGTAGACCATAGCTAGGCCTTCCCTCTCTGTAGTGTTGTAGTTCTGCTATGATTCTAACAGTGTTCTGCTAGCAAATGCTATAGGATGATCCAATTCTCCTGCTCCTGGCTGCACCAGAATAGCTCCAAGTGCTATGGTCGATGCATCTACATGTATGTGGAATGTCTTCTCCCAATCTGGGAATACTAGTATTGTTGCAGTTACCATCTTTTCTTTCAACGTATCCAGACCATTTTGACAATCCTCATTCCACTGGAACTTTGTGTCTTTCCTTAGCAGTTTCTCCATTGGCACTGTGATCTGCGCGTACCATTTTATAAATTTTCTGTAGTATACTATGTGTCCCAATGTTGCTCTTAGTTGACAGACTATGTTTGGTGGTGTTAGGTTAATGATTACTGCAATCTTGGCAGGATCTACTAGTAAACCTTACTTGCATACTATATGGCCCAATAGTATCCCAAAAGGTGTTCCAAAGATGCACTTATTGATGTTTAATGATATCTGGCACTGCCTGCATATTTATAACATTAGCCACAAGACCTATACATGGTATTTCAACAAACTATAGGCTGTCCAATCATCCAAGTATACCTCTAGAAACTAGTGGATAAATATTTTAAATGCAGCTATGATTACTCTAGAAAATATTGTTGGTGCATTCTTCAGTCCAAACGACATGACTGTGTACTGGTAGGATACCCATTATGTATAAAAACTGGTCTTGTATCTATTTTTCGGTGTTATATTGATTTGATGGTATCCTGAAAATCCGTCGGTGAATGAATAGACTTCTTGTCCTCCTACGTTCTCCAACACCTCATCTGTGAAAGGTGTAGGGAATGGGTCATGTAGGCACACATCATTCAACTTCCTCAAGTCGACACATATTCTTATCTCGCCTTGTTTTTTCTCCTGAACTACCATTGGACTTATCCAATATGATTCTTCCATGAGTTCTATGATTCCAGACTCCATCATCCTATCGATCTCAACTTTGACTTTTTGATTATATATCAGATTTAGTTTGTATGGTCGTTGTTTGATCGGTCTTGCCTCAGCTATGAGTGGTATATTCATTTCACCTAGCTCTCCTGCTATGCCCTTCATTTCTATGAACATTGTGGGGAATAGGTCACTATACTCGCACAATAACTCTGTTATCCTTACCACTATTTTCTCATCCTAGTAAACTCCAATGCTGGCCATTTTGGGATTCCCAACTGTTCCAATATTGACTTTCTTCACCTTGATCGGCGCAACAATTACTTATGATTCTAGAGGTGGACCTTCCACTTCTCTTTCGCCTTCAACTTGCTCAATCTGAATATTATGGGGATCGTCTTCATCTGGTACTTCTTCCTGCACATGGTAGCATGACAATATTTCTTTCACTGTCTGTCTATTATGCTATTGTTCTTCTGTTATGAGTTAAAATTTTGGTTCCTTAATGAATATCACCCCTCTTATTTGTTTAAGTGCTACATTTATGTTGGGGTTCTCATGTTCAAATGAGAAAGTGACTACAAATTTCTATTGTAGTAATGTCCAATTCATAGTTCCTCTTCATAGTTCTTGGTTTGTAGAATAGAAATGAAATGCTAGAAATGACAGAATAATAGTAAAATATCCAGCATAATCTTCACAATACACAGAAATGATATACAAAATAGCAACAGAAATAGCACTTTGAATCAGATAGCGATGTTCACAGGCCTCTTCGAGGGGGCAACCTCCAGTCGAGCAATGCTCTGTTACAATAATATCCAAGCTAGGGTTCTCATACCATCGACCCTTATTTATACTAACTATGTCTATTAAGAGAAGCATCTAGAGGAAGATCCTTCTAGACGCGGAAGCTTCTATTAGGTCTTCTTACATCCGCCTTATTATATATTCTATTTTATTGAAAGGTCTTGTGTATTGACCTTTATTACATCAGGGCTTACATTGATCTCCTATGATAGTGTTGGGACCTTACGTAATAAAGCCCCCTTAAAATAAACCTTGTCTTAAAGGCTTGAGATGTGGAAGCTATTGCCGGAATGGTAAATTTGGTTCCCAAGTGGCATCGCTGGAGTCATATCTTTCCACAATACTAGCACTTCCTTGGTTCTACGGCCTTGACCGATGCTCCCTCGGTCAAAACACGCCGGTTGTAGCCAAATGGATCCTTCTTCAACTAACTCTGGAAGGTTGGTTTGAAGTTGGCACTGGTTCCAATCACCTTGGCGGGAAACATGAAAAGCGGGGAGGGTAACCCATTGGCGAGCTTAGCGATATGCGATTGTCCACAATACTTCTAAAGCGTGTAAGGGCCATAAAATTTGGGTCTTGTACCGACCTTGCTTAGCGAAGTTTGCTTATATGGTTGCGGTAGCGGTACGATCCCCTTCTACAAATTGGCGTTATGAGCGACGCGATGCGCTGCTTGATTCTATTTTGGGCCATGACCAAGTTTTCTTAAAGGGTACGAAGGATATCATCTCAGACTATAAGTGTTTGGTCGACCCCCTGGACCTTCGAGGTACCAGATAAGTATGAAGAGCGACGGTGGCTTCTCTCCTAGCACTTCAAAGGAGTCATGTGAGTGGATGTATGGTATGTAGTGTTGTACCACCATTATTGAGGGTAACCGGTGAGCCGGTGTTGTTTTTCCTATGTAAATCACCTCAGATAGGTTTCAAACACTTGTTGACGACTTACATTTGACCATCTGTCGGGGATGATAGTGGTGAGATCGTGTGTGCCTTGTAGCTTAAGCGATTCTTGCCAAAAATTGCTTGTGAAGTTGGGTCGCAATCAGAAACAATAGAGAGTTTTGCATGCCATGAAGCGAAGACGATCCATGAAAATTTGAATTGCCAGTGGATCGCGACAAATGGGTGGTGAAAGAGCACAAAATGAACGCATACTTGGAAGGCGTTACCACCCGCCATTATCAGCGATTTATTCCACGATTTGGAGTAGCTTGTAATAAAATCCATGAATATATCCCTTCAAATGTCGAGTGGAAGCGGTTGGAGGTGCACGGAGATTTGGTATTTCTCCACTTGTTGCGTTGGCATACCTCACATTCGACCACAAACTTACGGATGTCCTACTTCCTTCATCGAAGGAGCGTTTAACTGTCATATGTTTTGGTGAACCGAGAGTGCCCAGCTGTGGGTGTAGCATGAGCTTCGATGCAATTAGTTGAGCTTGGATTGTTTACTTAAATACAAGTGACCTTTGTATCGAGAAAGCTCATCCACGAAGCCAGGTACCGCGGGGGCTGTGCTTGTTACAGGTTGAATTATATGCAAGCTTTTGAGATTAACTGCCTGACCATTCTGGTGCGACTGCGATATTGATCGGTCTGATGAAGGAAAGAAAAAAGGGATCCTTCGTCTTCATATTTCGAGGACCGTTGTCGCCACCATTGTCTTTTCCTTCTTGTAAAATGATTTCATAATGCTATCCAAAGAGCTTAGTGACCCATTTTGTTTCTCCTGTGAGGAAATCGTTGTTCGAAGTATTTGGGCTTTTGATGAAGTGCAATGCTTAATTTGGAATCGTTGCCCCAAAGAGATGGGCATCATAATTCAACGACATGCGGAATCGCCAACATTTCTTTTTTCATAAATGGGTTTGCCAGTTCTTTTAGGGCAGTTGTTTGCTCGTCAAAGGTCAAAGATGCGACCAGCTTGCATGAGGACAGTGCCAATGCTTTTTCCTGATGCGTCACATTCCAACTCAAATGTCTTTGTGAAGTCGGAGAGAGCCAGAACCAGAGTGGTGAACATGACCATCTTCAAAGTTTAGCTTGAGAACAGCTAATGGCGAGGTCAAGTGAAAGAGTTCTTTTTAAGGAGAAATGGTGAGATGTGCAATCTTTCCATGGATTCTTAACCCGAACTTCGCGATAATACCACTGTGAGGCCAAAATCCATGCAATATTTTGCAGAGTCTTGGGTGCGTCCAATCTTGCATAACTTCAATCTTTTTGGATCCACCGGCCATCCTTGCCCGCGAGATGACCCAAGTATTCTATACCGGATGCGCAAAGCACATTTAGTTGTTCGGGGAAAAGTTGATGGCGGCGGTAGGATGAGAACAATCCACATACCAAGTTAGATGGTCTTTCCATGTCTTGCTATATATGAGGATATCATCAAAGAAACTAAGACAAAATGGCCGAAGAAAAGGGTGGAAGACATGGTTCATGAGGCTCACGAAGGTGGAGGAAGTTACCTGACAAGGGCATGACCAAAACTTCGTAGTGGCCCTCGCTTGGTCACGAAGAGCCATCTTAGAATGTGGGACTCTTTCATACGGATCTAGTGATAGCGGCGAAGATCAAGTTTGGTGAAGAGTAAGGCACCACTCAGTTCATCAGGGAGGTCATCAATGGCCGGAATGGGAAATTGTCTTTGATGGTGAGTTTATTGAGAACACGGAAGTTAGGACATTAAAGCCAAGAACCTTCTTTCTTTAGTACCATGATGGTGGAGAGGAGATGCGGGGCTCGTACTAGGACGATATTTCGGCGGTAAGGAGTTCACGGACCATTTTTCAATTTCATTCTTTTGGGCAAAGGGGTGGTGATAAGGGTGAAAATTGGGAGGAATATTTCCTAGTACTACAAGAATGGAATGATCATGGACACCATGGGAAGGGAAAGTCGCAGGAGTGGAAAGGCCCCGTTTAATGTTTAGACAAAGAGGAGCTTGGAGGTCTTGGGGCATGGAGTGGGATCTCGTGGCTTGAATGGCGTGGAGTTGGGCTATGACACCAGAATGACCTTTTGAGAAATTTCTCCATGCGATGAAGCCCGATGATTTCGGAGAACGCGGTGATGCCTTGAAATTTATGTTTGTAAGCCTCCTTGATCCAAATTGCATGGTTAAGTTATGAAAGTCCAGCAGAATGGGACCCAAGGTTACGAGCCATTCGACACCCAACCTGATATCCCAACCTCCCATGTCAATAGAAAACATATGGGATTTGAGGTTGTAGTCACCTATTGGAGACACACATTTTACCGGCGCCCTCCACATTTCATAGAGCCATTGGCAATCATGATTTGGAAATTATTAACATGGATATAGCAATGGGTTTCTTGGTGATGCGGCTGATGAGAATAAAATTGTGGAATGTACCACTATCAACAAGATATTGACCTTTAGGTGCTTGATATAGCCAGATTAGCTTGAGAGTTTGGGGGTAGAGAATCCAGTGAGAACATTTAGAGAAATTATTGGTTCTGCGGGGAGGTCGAGGAAGAGTTTATTTCAGAAGTTTTTGGTGACTTGGGCACAGGGGAAGTGCTATCATCGTCTTCTTGAATATCTCGAGATGGCCATAAAGAGCTTTTGTTCCTTACATTTGTGGCACAGGAAATATTTGTCATCCGCAGTTATAATGAAGGCCTTTGAGTTGTCATTCAACCATTTCGGCCGGGTCATTTTGGATTTTTAAAGGGGAAGCCCGAGGAGGGAGGATTGGGGTTTACTTGTTTAGGGCGTGGGAAAAAGGAGGCTTACGGTTTTGATATGAAACAATTTGTTGTTCTTCTTTGGCTTTTGGTAGCCTCCACCCAAGTCGTGGAAGTTAGAACCACCATGAGGACATGGGCCCTAATATACTCCTTGAGGCCAGCGATAAAAGCACTCTCAAAGAAAGCATCAATCATGCCATCTGTTCAAAAATCCATGCACTCAAATCGACTATGAAGTCTTCGGTACATTACTGATTGCTTCAATTTGGTAAAATGGCCCAAATGGTTTGTGTCGATTATTGGCGTTCATAAAGTTTAGTAACAAATTGGGTCTAAGCAATATATCCTTGATGGAAGTTTTCTCCATTGCCACCATTGCCAGCGTTCTTGATCTATATGGAGAACACCATGCCAGATTTTGGCCAACTCATGCAGCCAATGTTGTAGAGAGAAAATAATGTTCCATTTGTGTGACTTCTAATGATAAGGGTTTGAGCCATAAAAATTTAGTTACATCCACCGCGGAAGTATGTCCCCTTTGAAAGTGATGTGGTTGAAAGGAATGGGAAAGAAAGTTTCACAACGCCGGTATTTTAGGTGCATCATCATGAGGGATTTTGAGTTTGGTGCAGAGTGCTACAACGACAGATTTAGGTTCATTTTTTACTTCCGCCGTTGTGGACTGCACGGCTACATGGACGTATGCGTTTATGGAGGTATTTATGGAGGCATCACGAGAGACAAGAGTAGTATTAAGTTGTTGCACTTCTTGTTGGGTCTCAAGTAAACCCGGATTAGCAGGGGTGTTGAAGTGAGACTCTAGTTCTTAGTTACAGGTATGGGCCATGATGATGGGTGGTGAAAGGGGGCGGTGAGTGGGAAATTTTGAGAAAAATGATATGGGTAAAATTGATAAGGAGACGAAGAGTGGAGTCTAATGGAATAGGTCTCAAATAATGGTGAAAAATTTCCAGTTTTTTTTTTTTTTTTTTTTTTTTTTTTTTTTTTTTTTTTTGAAGATTTTTTCGTTGTTGAAATCCCAAATTCTTAACTAGAGAGTATTTACTTAGCAACGGAATCTGGTCACGGGTTAATAGATCTCGTTAGTTTAATTTGTTTATATTGTTGTTTATGTTCTCAAGGGTTAGGTATTCAAGGGGTTCTGGAACAAGTGTTTTCCACGTGCTGCCAAGCTCTCGATATGCGATGTGAGGGGTCAACAATATTTTCGGACCAATATCTCCGGGCACTAACTAAGGAGGATGATGGTACCCTTAAGTAGGTACTACTACCAGTTACTAGAGTATCTTCGAGTGGCATTCCACCGGTGACACTATAACGTCCGTGAGTCGATAGGTTATCTGAGGAGAGGTTAGAATCAAGAGTAGGTCCCTAAGGTACCGGTGCTATCGATGCTACCGCCGAAGGGGTACCAGCGGGGTTGGGGTGGCCAACGGTTATTGTGCTCAAGAACCACTTCTTTCACGTATGATTCCCTCAATGCGGGTTTATGCGCTTAACGACGGATCTCTGTGGCTTAGAGACGCGGGAATACGTCTCTACGCTGGAAAAAATACCCACAATTTCTGCGCCAAGGAAAGTCTCGATACCACTTGCAGGATACCAGATATATAGAATATGTAGAACATAAATGAAATGCTGGAAACGTAGAATATGATGAAATATCCATCATAATCTTCGTACATAAATGATATCTGAAATAGCAGAAATAACACTTTGAATGGGATAGCAATGATTGTGGGGCCTCTTAGAGGGCAACCTCCGGTCGGCGGTGCTCGTTACAATAATATCAACTAGGGTTCTCATACCCTCGACCCTTATTTAACAGCTAACTATGTCTATTAAATCTGAGAGGAGAATCCTTCTAGAAGTGGAAGCTTCTATTAGGTCTTCTTACATGTCGATCCTTCTAGAAGTGGAAGCTTCTATTAGGTCTTCTTACATCCGCCTTATTCTATTTTATTGAAAGGTCTTATTAATATTGACCTTTATTACATCCGAATACATTGATCTACCTATGTGCGGGTTAGGACCTTAACAGTATACCAGTTTGTTGGGATGCCCTTTAATGTGTGTACAAAATGATGAGGCCATTCCTATGGGGGTGTCATTTTCCACAACACTCTACACTTATCCAAGTGTTATTCTAGTGCCCCCTGTTCCTCATATTTCTGTTGCTGGCTGCTTCTTTGTTCTGCACCAAACCTAATGTGCAGTAATCACTTACATTGGTACTAGTCCTTGATTGTTTCTTTGTGTGCACCCCACCATCTTGCAGGTGTGGCCTTGAATGCTATCTCTAGTGCTAAGAGTATCTAATTTTCTAACACTCCATCTTCATAGTGTATCAAGAATGATTCTAGATCGTTTACCCTATGGAAACTTGGTAGTTCCCTTATCTCCATACCTACCCATCTTACTATGCGGTCTAGTCTTGGTCATCTTCTTATGGAAACTTCGTGCAACCTCTATTGCCATTTCTCTAAACCTGTATCTGATTCTGACATAGATGAGGTGATGCTCCACCAACTGATTATCCCATCTGCAGTTGGGTTTACGTAATCCTCATCTTGCATAGATGTTCTGTACAACTGGCTAATTTCCTACAAGTCCAAGCAAGTAGGCTCTACGAACCTTTCCCTTTTCGATGGGTTTTAATGGCACAATGACTCTGTATTATCCTTACTCGAAGGTAATTTTTTGTGTCTTTAAGTTGATTATGGCCTGGTTATCAAACACCCAATCCAAGCTGAGCAATGTTGGGTAAGGTTATGTGTTGTCCACTATCTCTATTACTTCAAAGTTATCTTTAGTGCGCACTCCATCTAGGTCTACTGTCACTCCTTTTAGTCTCCCAATTGGTAGAAATCTGTGTTGATTTTCTAGTTTCAGCTGAACGAGTGAATATCCTAATGTGGGATCTCCCATACATTTCCATGTATTTTTGGTTAATACATTGACTTCAGATCCTACATCCAATATGATATCTCCCATGTTGAAATCTCCAATGTTGGCATTCAGTTTGAACTCCATACTTTTCCTTATCCTTGTATGTAGATGATTGACTGTTTTCTGTTCTAGATTTTCTTCTGTCTCTACGCTACATCTTTCTAGAATATTTTGTAATATTTTGACATAGGATGGATCATTTAGTAATTTTACACAATATTGCCAAAATCCTTTGATTGTACTTACTTATCCTAGGGGATGCATTTCTTTGGTATGATACAATGATGGAGTTATCTCATACTCTGGTACTTCCTTACTATCTTGTATAGCTTTCTTAAATATATCCTTCTTGTTTTACGCACCAAACAAATTCCTTGGTTCAACATTATTCTTCACCCATTGGTGTTGTATTGGTCTTGTCGTATTGTGTCATTTCCTATTTTATCTGCTCCGCGTGTAACTATGTTGATGTGTCTTCCTTCATCCCTCGCTTATGCTAAAATCCATTGAACATTCTGATTTTTCTGATTCCTCTTTTCCTAGATCTTCCCTAATAACGTAGGACATTCTTCCATGTCATGATCCGATGCGCGACAATACATACAAGTCATTGGTGGAAGTGGACATTCTCTTGCATAGTGTCCTAGTTGCTGACAGTTGTGGCATACCACTTGTCCTCTACCTCTTTATCCGCCTCCTCTTTCTCTTCCTCCACCTCTATAGCTAGCTTGATCCCCTCACGACGCGTTATACTGAGGCATCTGGTTATACTAAGCGGTATTGTAATGGTGTTGCGTTGTGTTGTAATGTGGCTGCAATGTGTTATATGGTTGCTGTGTAGTATTATACTGCTACTATGTAGTGTTGTATGGGGCTAGTACTTGGTTAAACTAAGGTGCGTCTTTCCTGGTCATCATTTCTACCTACACCCTATATGCATCTAATGTCCTCTCTCTCATCAACTCCATGGTTCTACAGTCTTTGTCATCATGGCCTATTGACTTGCAAAAGTTGCAATACAAACTCTTTGGGACTGTCTGGTACCTCTGCATCATTGTGTAGTGATATGGATCATGACCCTATTTCTTACAGGTTTTGCACCATAGTCCTTTTATTGGTAACAAATTTGGCATTCCTGCGGCCATGTACTATGCGAATGTTGGACATTCATTTTTATGGTGTCCTTCTGTCCTGCATGTGGTACACCAAACAACTTCTCTTTTGCCCTTACTTTTGTTCTGGTTTAGATGGAACATTAAGTTCTTTAGATCCTCCTTTAGCTCTTTGATGGATGGATCTGTCTTCTGATATTGGGTTTCTTCTAGTTGCAGGGCTTCCTGCAGAGCCTCTGCATGCGTTTGAAAAATTCTGTTGTCGCAGTGGATATTTCAAGTGTGGTAATAGTGAATTGATGAACAAGTGACTGTGTTTCATATCTGTCATGAAATATTTCATCTTTCCTTTCAATTGCTTGAATCTCTGGTCAATCTCCCATACAGATTCTCTTGGTTTCTGTCTAATTTCTATCATCTTGTTCATGTATTGGTCCTTTGAACTTGGCTTCTGAAACTCATTTATCAACAAATTCTTGATATCCCCAATTGTTTTGGTTGTTCTTGGTGGATTGTTTGCGGCTAAAATCAGATACCAATCCAGTGTGTGATCCCTTAGTGTGATATATAACTGTCCAAGTTTAGTGTCCTCGTATGTGATCTTTTTTTCTTCCCAGATCTTTTCGCAGATAAACAGGTGCTTCTCCTGGTCCTTCGACACATCTCGTTTGAATTCTGGTAACCTGATGGTGGGATCTTGTCCTTCCATCCTGAATGCTGAAACAATACCTCCGCACAGTGTAGATACTTGACTAATTCTTTCTGAACTGGCTCCCCCAGTTGTTTTTCCTTGTGTAGATGTACTTCTTGCTGTCTTCCTTCTCCCGAAATTCGGTTGTCTAAATGGTGGTGTTATTTTTGGTGTGTTGGTCGCACATGGGTTTATGGGTTCCACAATGAAATTAATATGGATAGGATTGCTGCCTTCTATTCCCACTCTTAGACCTCTCGTCTTCCTCTCATATTTCGTGCACAAGATTTCCTCAATATACTCCATATCTCAGAGATGCTCTACCTCCTCTTCATCACTTTCCAAGCCTTCCCTCACGGCTACGACTCTCTTCTTGGTGTTCACCTTGTATTGGTAGGGTACTCGACTGCGCATCTTTCCAGTTGTTGCCATCATCCACTTGATCTAGTCTCCATCCATCATGATTGGGTCCAAGGATTCCTCCTTCTATCCTTTATCCCCTTCTCCTTCCATTTCTCCTTTTTATGTCAGTGCTTCCCCCATTCTGCCATGCATGCAGGGAAGTTTAGCTGTCTGAATCCATTTTCATTACACTTTGTTATATAAAAATATCTTAATGGAAGTATATAGTGATCTGAGGTACCTGCCTCGAGGTCCCTTCAATAAGTCTTGTTCAACTGTTCTGTACGATTTTGTTGTATCTACTACAAACTCTGTTATAAATTCGACAATAATGCTGTCTAACCAAAAAATACTGCGTGCTGAATTTATTATCAACGCGTTTTAGCTGCGTGATATCTTTGGGATTCTACTCTACCCGTTTGATCCAATTTGTCGGATGGTTGTCTTTAAATATTTTGATCCACTCCTGCAATATGTGTGGGAAAAAATCATAGAAAAATACTTCATGCAAGTCAGTGAACACGTACTTGTCCAGATACTTGTGCGGTGTTAAATTGAGGTTTGTGTTATCTCTTTATGCAAAATCTAGATCCTTTGTCTTCAACCAGCTTTTGATATCTTCCTTTGTGGTATTCCACGGTCTCAACATCCCCTTCTAGCGACACATTCTCTCATCTTTTTGTCATCCGATCTGGTATTCTTTTGACATGCCTTCCACAGATTTCATGTGCTCAATACCATTTCCTTCCAATCAAATGACAACAAAACCATTTGTTGGTTTTCCCCTTTCCCTTTATCCATTTACCATTATAGATTGACCCTGATTCATAACCAAGAAGCTTCCCAAAAAAATCCCTTAAGAGTATCAGCCCATCTGGTTGCCCAGAAGGCAACACAATACACATAGTGCACTGCGAAGGGTCACCCAAGATAAATCTTATGGTTGGCTGCAATACTTAGGTGTTTGCAAATTAGGACTGAGCTAGATATGTAATTGTACGTCACAACATTTATCTAGTCTATTTAACATCCTTCTATAACATTCATTCTACGTATGCATGTAAAATACCATATCTACCATATCTACTTCATTTATCACATTCATCAATTAATCAAACACAAAGACACATTCATTTAATTCCACAACACAATGTTACCGTGGTTCACCCCCTCCTAGGCTACGCCCACAAATATCTGGATCTCAGGATTTTATTATGGTTAAACAAGATATCATGCCACGTATGTTTACCTTATTGGTTCTCACTCACCTCAGCAGGCTCCTCGATCCCTGCGAGGCTGACTAAATCACACCAGGCTCCTTAGCCTGCGATCTAACCCTCAGGATTGAGTCACTTACTCCTTCCTTCGTTCAACAACTTAAGGATTCGTACAGTCCTTACAATATTATTTTCTCTCTCTCTCTCTCTCTCCTCTATTCAACTCTTTTCCTCCTCCTTTCCTCTCCTAATTACTACTTATTTATATTTTTGGCTCACTAGCCATTACAATGTATTATAAAAACCCTAACCCTAGTGTCGTTAGGTATTCCATGCATGCACGCATGTTGATTTTCCTTCCAGCTGTCTCTTTCATCTTGCATGCCCTTCTTCCAAAAATAACCTTTCTTTCTGATTCAACCTTCTTCCAACATGCAGTGAATGGCCTCAGTGAGGAGGCCAATGACGGCATTGTATTTAGCTTGTTTGTTGGTGTCCAATATAAAACATATGCCACTGGAGTGGAGCAACACATTTGAGGGGGTATAGACGGCCCAAGCAACTGAAGTGATATTCTGGGTCCAACGGCTAGAATCGTCAGCGTAACCGATGTGGTAGGATGATGGATGATGCAACTGTCAATAACATAGATGATAGATCAAACATGAGGAATGGTGGCAGGAAAGAAGACTAAAAACTCTACAAATGTGTAGAAAGAAAAAACTAAGGTAGAATGGCTACGCTTAGGCGTAAAAATTCTTTAGGTACAACCCATTGACAGGTTCTTTGAGAGGGTATCCTTCTGGAGAGGCCAAGATGTATGTGCCCTTAGTGAGGCAGTGTTGGATGATGTAGGGTCCATGCCTTAATGACTTGAATTTCCCATGGCCAAGGGTATCATGGGTGATATCATAGGCTAAGACGAGATCTCCTTCTCTAAATGAGTGAAGGTTGACATGGTGATCAAAGGTGTCTTTGGACCATTTTTTAGCTGCTTCATTGCTCTGTAATGAAGATTGGCGATCTTCATCCAATGAATCTAAGGTCAGTAGGCACTGCTCCATCAGAGAAGTTTCAGGTAATAGATCAATGGTAGTGTGTAATGTGGGGATTTTGCACTTGATAAGGAGGGTGGCTTCGATCCCATGGACGAGGTGGAACAGTGTAAAAATAGTGGTAGTTTTTGCTACCGTGTGATAATCTCATAACGTGGAAAACAACATATGATGCAAGTTGGTCTTATGTTTTTTGATGATACATTGTAGCATGGTTTTGAGGAATTTGTTAACAACCTAGACCTGTCCGTTGGACTAAGGGTAGTATGGGGAGGAAAACTCATGGGAGAATCCTAACTTTGAGGAGAGTTCCAAAAATATATCATTCTCAAAGTGTTTACCATGATGAGACACCAACTGTACTGGGAATCTGAATCGGGTAATGACATGGTTGAAGAAAACACACTCTGCTATGTCAGTGGTACTGTTAAAAGTGGGCATGGCTTCGACCCATTTGATAAAGTAATCTACTACCATGATAATTTACTTGTGCCCAATACTATATGGAGGATGGAAAGTCATGAAGTCTATGCCCCATTTACAGATGGGGCCGATGATGATGAATGGATGTAGAAGAGTGGGTGGCGTTCATGCTTTTTTTGCATAAAGATGGAATTTTTTGCATCGCTTGACTGGATGGATGTAGTCATGAAACAACGTGAGGTAGAAGTACCCTTCTCGAATGATGTTTTGGGCGGTGGATATACCCAAGAGGTGACCACCGCAAGTGTTGATGTGGTGATAATTCAAGACTCTTCCAGCTTCATTGATGGTTAGACATCGACAAAGGATGGTGTCAACCCCACGTCGGTAGAGAACGTCTCCGATGAGGAGATATCAAGGGGCTTGATGGAGAATTCATCGACGATCATATCAAGAGAGATGAGACCCAAAATTATGTGTCTGAAGGTAGACAAGGAGGTAGTCATACCGGGGGTCATTGGAGGGGATGAAGAAGAGGTGTTCGTTAGGGAAATCCATATTGACGGGGGATTCTTTAGTATCTGACGGAAAATTTGTAATGAGTTCAGTGAGGACAAGCGCTTTCTTGCTTTTGGGAGTAGAGAACTCTAGGTCATATTCCTGGAGGATAATGATCCATCAGACAAATTTTCCATTAATCTTCCTGCAACTAAGAAATTATTGCATGGGGTTGGAATTTGCTATGACCTTGGTAGTTCGAAGCAAGATATAATGGCGTAGCTTTTGGACTATGAGGAAAACTGCAAGGGTGAGTTTCTCATCATGATTATATTTCAAGGGTGGCCCTGAAAGGTTTTTACTAATATAGTAAATGAAATTTTCATTCCCATCATCCCCTAATTGGACGAGGAACCCTGCTACTGAGACTGCAGAGGTGGACAAGTAGAGGATGTAATCGCGATCATAGTATGGGGGACTAATAAAAGGGGCATTGGAAAAGGAATATTTTAAATCATCAAAAGATGTTTGAGCATGTTCTTCCCATCAAAATGGGATATCATGATGCAGTAGGTGGAGGAAACCATGTGAGCGAGTGGCATAGTCTGGGACAAAGCAACGTAAAAAGTTGGCTTTGCCTTGTAAGCTTTGTAGTTGGCGTAAATTCCTCAGTGGTGTAATTTCCGTGATAGCTTGGACCGGTCCACTATGATGTTGTGTTGGGAGACAATGAACCCAAGGAGGCGTCCGACAATGACATAAAATACGCACTTGAGGGGGTTCAAGTGGATATGGTACTGGTGACGTCATTGGAAAATGATTTGTAATTCATCTAAATGTTGAGTTCACTTTTTGGATCGATCATTGAGGTCATCCAAATAATAAAGGATGTTGCGAGCAAGATCATGGAAAACATAATTCATGGCCCATTGGAATGTAGCACCTGCGTTATTGAGTCCAAAAGGCATGACACGATAAGCAAAGGTACCCCAAGGGGTAGTAAAAGAGGTTTTATACTGATCTGTTGGATGTATTTGGATTTGATTGTAGCCAAAGAACCGATCCATAAAGGACAATGCCTCATGGATGACATAGTAATCAATAATTTGGTTGATGAAAGGGGTTGGAAATTTGTATTTGGGACAAGCATGGTTGAGATCATGAAATTATGTGTAGATGTGAATAGTGCCTTGTTTCTTTTTAATGGGGATGGGGTTGGATACCCATGAAGTGTACACAATGGGGTAAATGACCCCGACATAACGTAACTTGTCGATTTCGGCTTTGATAGCCACATATTTGGATGGGTGAAGAGGGTGTTAATTTTGACGTACTAGGGAAACATCTAGACAAGTGTCGATTCAATGTTTGACTATATATGGATCAAGGCCAATAATCTTTACATATGACTAGGCAAAAATATCCAGGTATTGCTGAAACAGATCTTTGTAAGTTGTGAGTTCTTTAGGGGAGCATGTGACGCTGATGGTGATTTTTTCTATGAGTCTCGGTTTGATGGAAATATCAATTTTGACGGTGGGGGCGATGTTGGCCATGTTTCCTTCTTCAAAAGAATCTAGGGCAGGGATAGGGTTGTTGAATCAATCTATATGCCCTGAAGGAATAAAACACTTGGTTTTGATTGCGCATATGGAGGTTTGGGTAGGAGGATGGAAGGCCTCCTGTGAAAGAAAGAGTGCTCGACGATGGAGCACATTCCATGGGAAATTGGAAGTAATGAGTTCCTCCAGGATATATTCGTCACAGTGAAAAATGAGAGAATACAGAGGATCCTAGGAGGTGATAGGGGTAACTGTCAAAGTGTGGTTGTCCTCCAGTGCTGAGGATGCAGATGAGATATTATGTATAGGGTGTGAGGGACCATTGGACATAAAGTGAATGTCCCGATATTGTGGAGGGTACCTTGTTTGTATAGGTGTTATCGGATAAATCGGTGAATGCGGATATAAAATAATCTCCCTAGATCCATCTGGATCTAGAACAAAACAAGACAGAACATGGATCTTTCCCTAGGCTCTAATCATCGCATTTAATACTGAACAAAAGACGAGAGAAATACCTTTAAGTGTCGCTTCCTTATGTCTTTGTTGTTCCTGTTTCACTCCAGTGCTTTTATGGTACTGATCCTATAGTGAGACACAAACCAACCAAAGTGAAAGCAGTAAAAGTATATTCAATGACAACCTATGCATATGATCAAGGAATTATGTAATAAAATAAAGATAATTCTATGGGAAAGAAGCATGCCATTGTATTATATTAAATAATAGGAAGAGAGATTACAATCGGATGCCTTGATGTCATAAGGCTCCTTCCAACAATTCCTTGCTTCCCAAACCCTTATTGCTCCAAGGATTCTGTGACCATGGATCTAATAGCTACTCACAATCTATCTTGACAAAGCAGAGATCAAAGCCACTCTAACCAAGCTAACAATCTCAATCCAAAACAACTAATTCTCTCCATGAGAGCTCCTCTCCTTTTATAATATGAAGAGGATAAGGAGATGAGGTTAGGATGATCCCACTAAATCATGAAAGTGAGTAATATCCAAACCATTTGGAGGCCACCTCACCATAGAATCTTCTCCTTCTAGAAGCATCGAGAAGATGCTCATTTTTCCCATGTACAGGAATTTTTGCACCCTAGCTATAGTGCAACCTGTGGAAAATCCACACCCTAGCTATAGTGTAGCCTGCAGAAACCAAGAATTTCCTCACCCTAGTTATAGTGAAACTAGCGTAAACTAGGCATTTCCTCAGCCTAGCTATAGTGCAGCTTCTGGAAACCAGGAATTTCCTCACCCTAGCTATAGTGTAGCCTACAGAAACCAGGTATTTCCGCACCCTGTGTATAGAGTAGCCTGCAAAAATCCTCCTTAATAGGGTTTTTTCAAAGGAAAATACAACTTCTTCTCTTAGGGAAAGTTCTTCTCCCTTCTTTCTTCAGGAATCCAGGCCACTGACCCCCCTGAAGGAAAAATATAGGTTTACATCATTAAAAATTATAGAGATGATGAAAATAATGTGTAACAGAGAGGCCCCCAAGGTATGAAGTTAGAATAGAGTGATAGTTGAAATACTTTGTCGAGTGTGTGTATGGAACAAGGAATAGTTGGTTGAAAACCTGCCAACAAACAAGGAAATACAGTACAATAATATATCATCACCGAGGTAGGCATTCCCATACTCAGAATATAAATGAATCAAAGCATAAATGCCGACATGCGAAGATCCATGTCAAGTAATACATGTCATGGCCACCAATCATATATTGTGGATCCATGCCAATATGACTCAAATTTGAACATAGCCACCAAAAATACACTGTGGATCTATGTGTTAAAGAATCAAATTTGAACATAACCATGAGACATATAATGTGGATCTATGCAATAGTATAAACTGAATATACTCTAACACAACTTGAATCTGTGAGAAAATATTCAGGGTCTTCATGTCCACCACTCTATAATACGAATCTAACCATGCAAATACATGTGTTGAAGTCAAACATGGTAGAAACCACTTGATTTCCGGTCATTAGTGAATACCTTTAACAAGTGTGAGGTAAATCGCCATTAATTTCAATGACTCCCAAGGTACACTAGTACAATCCAACAAATGTGAATCAATGAGCTGAGGTTGAACACTCGACGAAATCTCCCAATCAGGGGTCAATAATGAAAACCCACTGTCAAAAGCGAGGAAGCCTGCCATTGAGGCATGCAAGTTCCAAGGTACCAATTACTTTCTAAGTCTAATTCATGGATAATGAATTGAAGTCAACAGGAAAAGACTCATCACAGTAGGGCCTTAATGTATTCCCCATCAATGACACGAAACAGGTAACAAAATTTGATGTAGATCAAGGTAATAAGTGATTCAGGATTGACTCAGGGATGGCCGACACAATAGAAGTCATAAGGACTAAAGAAATGGCCGATGCAATAGAAGGCTTTTCGAATTGAAATTATTTTTGAACATATTGACGACACGACACACCAAAAGGGATCACAAACCAATTTTTAATTTGATAAATGAGTATGATCAAGAAATAAGAGGATATTCCAACCTAGACACAAGGTGAGTGAAAGGGTGTCATGTTCAAAAGTGACTCTTCCATGGAATACAGGTTTAAACACATTTCTTTCCCAAATTTTGCCCCACCATTTCTGGTGAGTACCTCTTTATTTTTACGCAAGCTTGAGGAGGATAACATATGCTTGTAATGTAAGCTCATCCTTTGGACGATTCCCTCGGAGTATGTTTAACGAACCTTAGGAAGGAGTGGTTTGGTCCCATATGGTACTTTTGATGTTTGTTTAACGAGTCTAAAGAAAGAAAACTCAGGCATTTTTCAAGTTTGGAGAGTCTGAAAAACACTTAAAGGAAACTCCAAAATGTCCTTTTTCATAAAGTAGTTTGACGAGACTGAAAAAGAGATAAACTATCGCTCAACAAACACACTGTCTAATACTTTAACGAGCATGAAAATAACAAGATCGCTCAACAATATTTTCATGTTTAGAGAGTTTGAAAAGAGCTTAAAGGGAACTCCAGGGGGTTCCTTTTTCATATAACCTTTACTAGTCCGAAAAAGTGATAAAATTTTACTCGGTTACATTCTTAGTTATTTACGAGCATGTGAAATAACAAATTCTAAGCTCGACAACTTATTCTCATTTATTTAGGAGCATGAGAAAAAACAAAGACTAGGCTCGGGATTGTTTTCATTTTTACGCAAGGTTTAAAACAAAACAAAACTATGCTTGGAATAGATTTTATTTTTTTGCAAGATTAAAACTAAACAAAACTATGCTTGGACCTGGTTTCATTTTTACACAATCTTGAACCATAAAAAAAATATGCTTGGAACTTCCCAACGCATAACACATGGATGGTTGGTACCTAGCCCCCAACTTAATAAACTAGCATATTAACTTCAACATGAAGTCCATAGGCTGGAAGCATTTCCCCCCAAGCTTCATTTCGTCCAACTACAAAGGTGGATGAAAATGAAACTTCAAATACTAGACGAAGGACTAGACTCAACAGAGCGGGGGAAGTTGTTTCATGTTTTAACGAGATTGAAATAGGATAAGAACTATGCTTGAGAATCCAGGTTCAATCCCTATACCTTTGTTTGATTTTTTAAGGACCTTGACACAGAAACAAGAACTATTCTCACAAGATTTGTTTCATTTTTTAAACGAGGTTGATACAGAGATGAAAAAATATCCTCCCTGATGGTTTCATTTTTTAATGAGCTTGAAATAAGAAAACCATGCTCAAAGACTCTTCTTGATCATGGATTCCAAGAGGAAAGCGCTCTAGAAGGACACCATGTCAAGGGAAAAAACTAGGTCATGGCCTCCAAGAGATCTTCACTTGATGGAAGAAACACACTCTAGAAAGAACCCATGTCGAGGGTCGCAATAGGGGTAAGGAGGTCAAGCTCCAATAGCCCTACCGAAGAGATCACCATGTCAACTACCAGATCCAATTCATAAGGGAGTGAGCTTCCAATGAGAGGCTCATATACATCGACAACTTAAGGCATTTGAGACAATGCCACATAAATGACCTGTGGCAGGGGTGATACCATCGACATATAAGAACCATTTAGGGAGGTAATCCAATCAGGACCGATGAGTGAAAGATGATCAATAGTCACAATTCTTCCATCGTGAGGGAAATATATCACACAAAAAAGAGTGGGCATAATAGCTTTCATGGCATAGACATAATCTTTCCCAAGGAGTAAAGTGAAATCCAAGGGGTCTTGGACTACCATTACATCAATGAAGATATTTTTCCCTCCCAAAGTTATAGGAAATTGAGGAAGGGTCCCTAAAGGTTCAATGGTTCTTCTGTTAAAAGCTAATAGACTCTGCGTAACCGGTGCAAGATGAGGACAACCCAAAGCCCGCCAAGCAATAGAGGACAAAATACTAACAGATGCACCTTCATCTATCAATGTCTGAGGAACGTCCCGACCAAAAACTTGTACTATAATCTGGAAAGGAATGTGAGAGGGAAGACAAGGTCCAGTTAGCACAACCCAATTAAAAAGGATGGCCTCATTACTTGGAGGGGGTTCCATGGGAGAAGGAGGAATACCCCCTGACACGGTAGAGTCTGTATCAAAGAGAAAAACACAGCTAGTATTGGGTTTACTCTTGAGCGATAGAGTAGGATCGACTGATGATGAGATCGGATTGACCACTTGGGTTTAATTCTCCAAGGGGAGAATGGGGTCAACGGGTGGAAAGGGATCAACCACTTGGGTTTCACTCTTTGGCGGGAGAGTGGGTTTAACCGAGGATGGGATAGGATCAACCACTTTGTCAACTGGTTCAACTAAGGACATGACCATATTAACTACATGATCAACTAGACTAACCGATGAAGGGACTAGATTGATCATTCCATCAACTATAGGGGGGTTGAGAGAAAGCTTACGGTAAGCGGTTGGAATTTGAGGCTATGAAACAATCATGTCTTCCAATAATTTCGAGGCTTCGTCCATACGAGGGAAAATGTGAGTTAGATGACTCCCTCTCCATAACATACACGGGAATTTGACTCTGCTTTTCTTTTTCACAACAGTATCTTGACTAGTTGACGGGGGTCATCAACATGTTGTTCAGAGGCTGACGACATGGGTTGGCGAGGGTGTGTAGACCATGCTTCTATAACCTTGTATAGACTAGGGAAATCCTTAAGAAGATGGATATCCTTGCAAAGCTTGCAAGGGTACTTGGGCTTACGAGTTTTTTTGGATGATCTTGGCATCATCAACACTCCCAACACGATTAACAGTAATTGGTTTATTTCCAACATGTCCGACAGTCGTTGGAAGTTTGGACCCTTATTTATTTTTCTTCTTCTTATTCTTCCTTTTCTTCTTCTTCTTATCCACCAAGTTATGAGCTTCATATCTTTCACTCAGTGAAGAAGATGAAATGGAAGAAGACCTTGCAGGTGAAGAAGGTGAAGAATATCTTACTGGTGAAGAAGGTGAAGGATCAACATGAGGTTGATGTTCTTGGGGGGAAGTGCTTACAACCGAAGAACTTACTGCATTTGGGATTACCTGAGTAGAAAAAAACCATACCGGTAATCCAATTGTGAGACCTGGAAGGCTCAAAGTAGCAATGTGAGGAGGACCAATGTTTCCATAAGAAGGAAAAACAAAAGGTTCCCTTGGAGCAGGGGCTCCTTCATTGGTCATTTCGGGAATGGACGCGATCAAGTAAAGATCCAATCTAGAGTCTGCTAGGGAAAACAAATAGCACATGCTAAAAAATCTAGGAAGCAAACAAACAAACAAAATCTTCTCACAATGAACGCACTAGTTGGTGATGAAATCCGACGTCATGGGAACAATGTAAGAAGGGGCTGAGATAGAGCAGGCAAAAAAGTTACGTTGATGACCTGCTTAATGGACTTGCACCCTGGTGCAAGCTCCCACAAATAATTGTGGGTATACCCTTCAAGGAGCCCGAGTGAGTTTGGCCAACATCGATTCCAGGTACCGTGAAGACTTTCCCCGCCACAGTCACCTCATTTAAAGACCCTAAAGTGTTAGGCCACTAAGGTTACCAAATACAAAAATGATGCCTGGGGAAATATCCGACAATCCGATCCATGTGCAAGGGCAGGGTATCTATCTTGAAATCATCTTCAAAGGCTTCCACTCGTAATTGTCAGTATACCTTCAAGCGACCCCCATAATACGTGAAATCTCTACACCAAGACCAACAAAGCAGGGTGAGTAACTTTGCCAGTCTCAATGCGACCTCATGATTGAACCTTGTGTTATAAGGGCTTGTTAATGTTTAAGCCATTATTATAGTTCTTTGCATTTCAATACATAAGAATAACATAATACAAGATCACTGAGAAATACACAATCACAAGAGACACAACATTTATCCTAGGAAACCCTCTAGAGGAAGAAAACCCAACAAAACTTCCTTATTATAGATAGCCAATACAATGCCAAGAGATAACTCAAACTAAAACAAAATATCCTCTCCCAAATATGTGCCACTCCCTCTCCTTCTTCTCTAACTGCAATTTCGAAACTTGTCTCTCAAATGAGCAAGTGAGTTGTGTGTCTATTGGACCTCGAGCAAGTTTTGAGGAATACTTGGTCATAGTTGACCATTTGGTACTTCGACTTCCTGTCGAAGATGGAGCACATGGTGAAGTGGAGATCATGAGATCTCGCCACCTTTTGTTGAACCTTTTTGGGAATATTGTAATGGGAAAGGGATTTCGGCCATTGTTTAAGCCTTTTTCTATGTATAAATAGAGGTCTAGGCCATGTAAGAAAGGGGGCCCTGCCTAGTCGATGGATTAGTGCATAAGTTGGATCTATGTGATCGGGATTCTGTGTGACTGTAAGAGCTCTGTGCATGCTGTAAGAGTGCTAAGTGCATAGAGTGTGCGAAGGCTTAGTGCTTGGACCTACCTGGGGAAAGAGGATCTAGTGAGCTGCGCAGATCTCTTGTCCTGTGTGGGGTAAGGGTCATTGAAGCTCTGTACTGTAACTGCTTGACTGAAATAATATAAAGAAGACTTTTTGGATGTATTCCTAGGGTGGGAGTGAACCACAGTAACTCTGTGTACTGTGCTGATGTGTTTGTCTCTCTCTTGCTAAGTGCTCTAATATGTTTAGATAGATTTATTGATGATTTGTGCTTATGAGATAAGAATGCATGCTAGATATGATACATAAGATGCTAGTGCTTAATGTATTGCATATAACATGTTTATCATTGCTAAGTGCTAGATCTGAGTAATTACTATGATGCTCTATGCTTTCTGTGAAGTGTATTAATGAATGTATGTTAGGAAATAACTGATTCTAAGTGCGTTGTAAGAAATATAATGATAGATCTGTGTCACAACTAAGGTTGCAGACACCTGAGTCCTGCAACCACCCCTGCCTCTACCTCGGGTGAGACTTCATATGCTTCGCAGGTGTTGCTGAAAGGGATGGTAGTTAGGGATTTGTTGGTGCGCTCTTGAGCGTTGAACCTTGGGTCTGCCCCTGTGCCAACAATGTCTAAGTGAGGTGTTGGCCTCTTTATTTATACATGACTGGAAAGTGTGAAGTGTCTCTTCACTGGCAGGGCCGACTTCTCAAACTGGGTGGTTATAACCACTTTTAATATAGTCTGGGGCCTCTTTAATATCTGCTGGGTCCAACTTCTTATTTTTCCTATTATAATTATCATTTGAGCAATCCACAAAAGAGGATTTTGTCCTTTTACAATATTAGACATGATCAATCCACAATGGGGATTGATCTAATGAATACTATATCAAATAATAATAGGAATACACTTTGCAGTTATATTATTTCAACACTCCCCCTTAACAAGAAGGGTATTCTTTGACAACATTAGGTGAGAGAGAGGTCTGCATCATCAACAACATTAGGAGGGAAAAATCATTAATATCATCTTGGAGCACTGACTGGCATATCTATAAATCATCAGAAGTTTTTTTCATTAGCAGGCATCGTCATTCTCAAAGGAACGCAATCATCATCTACATCAATATGGATTAGTATAAAACTAATACATCATCATCATCACATCACGAGGCTGGCTCGTCATCATCATACTAGAATGGATTTACATCACCTCCATCAAGCCGAAAGCACAATTCTAGTCTCATCTCATCGTCTTTCTTTACGTCACATCAATAAAGATGGAAGCAAGATACTCGTCCTGCTTTACGTCACAACCATAAGGTCAGAAGCAGGATGCTAGACTGGCTTTACATCATAGCTATCCATCTGGAAGCACAATGCTAGCCTCATATCATCATCTTGCTTTACGTCACAACCATAAGTTCGGAAGCAAGGTATATGTCCTGATTTACGTCAAAACCATCAGGTCAGAAGAAAGGATACTAGATTGGCTTTGCGTCACAACTATCTAGCCAGAAGCTCAGTACTAGTCTCATCACATCTTCTTGCTTTATGTCACAACCATAAGGTCAGAAGTAAGAAACATGTCCTACTTTATGTCACAACCATCATGTCAGAAGAAAGGTACTAGACATTCTTTACGTAGCAGCTGTACAGACAGAAGCATAGTAGTAGTCATATCACATCATCTTGCTTTACGTTACAACCATAGGGTCGAAAACAAGGTATACATCTTTCTTTATGTCACAACCATAAGGTCGGAAGCAGGGAATATCTCATCACAAAAACTACTCCCCCTTTCATGGAACATCCTTTCGGACTATGCCAAGCATATCTCAGAAGTACTCAAACTTTACATGAGATAGGGGCTTGGTCAACACATCAACAACCTGTTCATCCATGCTAATGTACTGGAGCTTTATGGCTCCTCTCTACACCATGTCATGGATGTAATGATATCGGATCTCTATGTGCTTTGAATTATCATGAAATACAAGATTCTCTGTCATCTTTATGCAGCTTTGGTTGTCACATAGGATCGAGGTTGCTTCCATATCTATGTCAAATAGACTGGTCAACAACTTTCGAAGCCATATAGATTCGCAAATAGAAAAACATCCAACAATGTATTCTGCTTCCGCTGTCTTGAGAGCAATGCTAGATTTATTTCTACTTTGCCATGAGATCATGGATGGTCCCAAACTGAAACAACATCTAGAAGTTCTTTTCCTGTCAGCAATGCTTCTTGCCCAATCTGAATCAGTGTATCCACTCAATGTGAAATCATGATCTCCGTCATAACTGAGACCACAATCTAATGTACCCTTAAGGT
>SNQJ01S0120545.1:0-17410 GCA_010110895.2 Picea sitchensis | reverse complement strand
TTCTTCTCTAGATACAATTCCGAAACTTGTCTCTCAAATGAGCAAGTGAGTTGTGTGTCTAAGTGAGGTGTTGGCCTCTTTATTTATACAAGACTGGCACGTGTGAAGTGTCTCTTCACTGGCAGCACCGACTTCTCAAACTCGGTGGTTATAACCACCTTTAATATATTATGGGGCCTCTTTAATATCTATTGGGGCTGAATTCTTATTCTGCCTATTATAATTATTATTTGACCAATCCGCAAAAGGGGATTTGGTGCTTTTACAATAGTTGACATGATCAATCCACAATGGGGATTGATCCAATGAATAATATATCAAATAATAATAAGAATACACTTTGTAGTTACATTATTTCAATAGGGCTTCCTAGGACAAAATGTAATAAGTGGATTTCATCACTCCCTAACTCAAGATTCTATGTTTGTTCGCAGCTTTGGAAAGTTATCTTTCACACCTATTCCAAATCCCTACAACTAATCTAATGTAGGTTTTCTACCAGAAAATATAAAAATGTCTAATAAATTTTTATAAGCACTTTATTTTATGGCTGTTGTTACTTAAGAGGAAAATGGCGTAGACAATATGGTGTTTTGACCGACTCGAAAGTTAGTCAAAGAGATGAAGATGCAATCTTTTCATTTCGATGAAAGATATGCTACGAGAAGGAGTAAACATTTATCATTCCCAGATGCACAATGTCCCAAAATTTATTAAACTCATCAATATCAAGATTCTCAAGATATGAGCAAAATAGATTGTACACCAATACACGATTCATGGCCAAAAATCATGCAATTTCTCTACTTCAAATGCAAGGATGCCCCCAATCTAATGCAAATAAAGAAATAAGATTTTTGTTCAAAAGATAGCTAAAAGAAATAGAAAATCACTTCAAAACAAAAACAACCCAAACAAAGTTTCTCTTTTAACATGAGTTATTCAGAAAAAAGAAGTGTTCTTTTCAGTAAACAATTCTAAAGAAAAACAAGGCTTTGTCACTGAAAGACACTCAAAGCAAGAGACCAAATCTTTCAAAATAAAAAAAAAGAAAAGATGACTAAAAGCAGGTTCAAAGTTGTCAAGCAAACTTTAAACAGATCATAATCAAACCCAAAAATTCATCCCAAAACCAAATCCAAGATCTGGGTAAAGAAAAACCATAAAAAATCAATCTTTTCACAATTTCTGCAGGTTGTAGATTAACACAGTGCGGAAATCCCTGATTTCTGCAGGCCAAAAGATCAATACACTGTGGAGACGCCACACTGTCCCTCAAAGTAGGGTGCATAAATCACACAAAAAATGGAAAAAATAAAAAGTGTGAAGGTTTTCCAATGAATTTTAACAGTCATAGAGTCAAGCTGGATCTCCCAGTGACTCAAAAAATAGAACCCAAGAAATCAAAGCAAGAAAGCAAGACAAACTAGGAAAACAATCTGTTTCCCCAGTGGATTCGCCAATTTTGTTATCGGATAAATCGGTGAATGCGTACATAAACTAATCTCCCTAGATCCATCTGGATCTAGAACAAAACAATACAGAACATGGCGCTTTTCCTAGGCTGTAATCATTGAATTTACTCCTGAACAAAAGACGAGAGACATACCTTTAAGTGTCACTTCCTTATGTATTTGTTGTTCTTGTTTCACTCTGGTGCTCTTATGATACTGATCTTGCAGTGAGACACAAACCAACCGAAGTGAAAGCAGTAAAAGTATATTCAATGACAACATATGCATATGATCAAGGAATTATGCAATACAATAAAGATAATTCTATGGGAAAGAAGCATGCCACTGTATTATATTAAATAATAGGAAGAGATATTACAACCGGATTCCTTGATGTCGTAAGGCTCCTTCCAACAATTCCTTGCTTCCCACACCCTTCTTTCTCCAAGGATTCTGTGACCATGGATCTGATAGCTACTCACAATCTATCTTGACAAATCATAGCTCAAAGCCACTCTAACCAAGCTAACAATATCAAGCCAAAACAACTAACTTTCTCCATGAGAGCTCCTCTCCTTTTATAATATGAAGAGGATAAGGTGAGGAGGTTAGGATGATCCCACTAAATCATGAAAGCGAGTAATATCCAAACCGTTTGGAGGCCACCTCACCTTAGAAGCTTCTCCTTCTAGAAGCATTGAGAAGATGCTCGTTTTTCCCACGTACACGAATTTACGCACCCTATCTATAGTGCAACCTATGGAAACTCCGCACCCTAGCTATAGTGCAACCTGCAGAAACCAAGGATTTCCTCACCCTAGCTATAGTGAAGCTTGTGGAAACTAGGCATTTACTCACCCTAGCTTTAGTGCAGCCTGTGGAAACTAGGAATTTCCTCACCCTAGCTATAGTACAGCCTGCGGAAACTAGGCATTTCTGCACCCTGTGTATAGAGTAGCCAACGGAAATCCTCCTTAATAGGGTCTTTTCAAAGGAAAATACAACTTCTTCTCTCAGGGAAAGTTCTTCTCCCTTCTTTCTTCAGGAATCTAGGCCACTGACCCCTCTGAAGGAAAAAGATAGGTTTACATCATTAACGATCATAGGCATGAAGAAAATAATGTGTAACAACAGGTACTGACGATGAAATGTATCAAATATCAGTAATGTGAGCCTTAATAGATAGTAGTCGAGAGGGCTCTGGCCAAGACGTTTGGTGTACTGCAACTAACATTTGAAGAAATTGAGGTAGATCTGGGAAATTATGAGTATAGTGGCCATATACGAAACATATGACATAAGCAAATTTGGTTCACAACCCTTTATTTCCAGTAGTGGAGGACTCTGGAGTAGTAGTGGATGTACTTGGTGGATTCGCGAGAAATGTGGTTTCTCTAGGGAGTCGGATCATATTTTGTAACTCGGGAAGAGTAGGACATCTATTAGTGGGCTGCCCTTCTCTTTCACATAGTGTGCAAGTAGGTTTAACTCGAGGAGGAATTGGAGTTGTGGGCTCTTTATTCTTTTGTCTACCCTTAGCAGCGACAATGGTGACAACAGGGAGGGGGGATGGTGGTGTGGTAGGAGCCTGTACTGGAATCTGCATCGGTATTCCCTCTGTCTGAGAAGGGAGAGGTGGTTGAGGAACCATCGTAGGTGGATGTAGATACCATACAGGGATGGAAAACACCATGTTAGGAAGAGTAAGGGTCACAACTACCTGGAATGCTTGGACTCCAGGTGGGGGGTAGAAGAAGGGAATTTGGGTAATGGCTTGGGGAACTATCTCCCAAATCGAGATTTACCCCTAGAGGGGGGGGGGGGAAACTAGGGATAAGTGGTGCAATGGTGTTCTCAGATAATTCCTGAGGTATTAGTTCTTCCACTGGTGGAACATCGAGGTGAGGAGAGGCCTCAGTGGGAGGAATAATGTCTCTGATATSTATTCCATTAGAAGATACTACACACACTTGTGTTGAAGGGTGTAGGAGAGGTAGTGCTCTATGATATGMCCCCAACAAGGATGGATCCTTGAAAATTATGGGACTCATKTCAATGACTRAATAATCATYTGAGCTAGTGCGGATAAGGGGKATAATGTTATYAATGTTGGAGGAATGGTTAGGCTCATAATGTGTAATTTGGTCGATGGTGATGATTTTCCTGTTATGGGGGAACATCATTGTTCAAAACACAAAAKAAGCTACCACCTTTATAGCACACATGTAGCTACATCTCAACAAGATATTATAATCAAGTGGGGCATCGATAAATTCAATGACTATGAGGATGGTTTTCCCCCCAAGTTCGACGGGTACATTTTGGAAGATCCCTTCAGGGGATGATGGTTGACCATCATAATATATAAGGGTGATGGAAAATGGTACTAGATTAGGTGAGACAACCTTTTTCTATATGAATTTGGACAGGATGCATGTGGATTCACCTTCATCGATAATACACTGATGAAATGGGATGTTCCAGATCTTAATTGGTATCTGAAAAGCTACCAGGGTGGGGAGGCATAGTTCTCCGCGATCGAGATAAAAGGTGATGAGTCTAGTATCAGATGGGTCAACTGTCCCCAAGGTGGAAAGAAAGGATTTTTTGTTGATTTGGACAGGTTTGGAGGACCTCCAATATATACATGGATGCATGAGACTGTGATAAGTCATCGACTAGACTGTAGTTATGGGCTGCCCTAGCATGAGGTTTATGTACATTCCTCTGTAAAGGAATATGGGGTATCCAAGGGTTTGGTTTAGTTTTAGGGCATGGAATCATCAATGGTTGTATGGCTGTAGCTAAATCCATTTCCGAGGTGGTTGGAGTAGATTCAGGGGGAACACCATACTGGCGACCGTGTTTTTGCAAAATAATTTCTTCTTCACTGGTAAGGAGGATATTGCGATAGATCAGATTTCCAGGTTGATTGGAACCTAGGTGTTGATACTGTCCCATTTGTGGTGGGGTAGGGTGTACCTCCTGTTGGGTATTCATCACACCTTGGTGTGGAATAGGGTTTTTCAAAACGACTGGAGGTGGTTGCTACAAGTAAAGTTGTGGGGCCTGTTGAGGGGCAGGCGAAGATGGGGGATGTTGTGCGTTCATGGATTCTTTCATCCATTTGAAGTCAAAAATTTGGGGTAAATGGTGTGTATAATGTCCATACTCACCATAGAGAGTGCAAGGGAAGTTAGTCCTAAGATTTTTGTTGTTCTTCCTTTGTTTCTTGTTATTATTTTCCCCTTGGGGGTTTTGGTTGTCATGATTCTGGTTGCCCCCAACAGGATGGTTTTGTTGGGGGTTATTTCCGCCTGGTCCTGGGTTATTATTGCTAAATTTTTTCCCTTTATTCTTGGATTTATTTGGTTTATGGGATGGATTTTCCATATTAAAGTGTTCAAAAGTATGAACCTGTTGAATGGGAGAGGGATAAACAAAGTTAACATCGAAATGTGGTTGTCTGTGTGGAGGAGAAACTGACTGTGGAGGACTAGGAAATGGAAATTATGGATTTTTTTGGGGAGTTGATCCATATGGTGTATAGGAAGTTGAAGTACCTCCACAACTATTATGGTCACATGTAGGGGTTGGGGGTGGACCCACATTTGATGGAGGGACTGAATGCATCTAGGGTACTAGTGGGGGTCCCCCCAATGACTGAGGGGGAACAACTGGATATGACTGTTGGTAAGTGAGGGGAGGGTAATAAGATATCCCTCCATATGGTTGTGGATATTGTGGTGCACCATAAATCAGTGGCAATTGGCTGTAAGGATTATAGTGTGTCATGGAACCAATCAACCCATCCGTAGTGTGGGACATCCTAGGTTTATCCTGGCCAAATGGTATGGGTTTGGGTGCATCATGTAACATTGTGTATAAGTAACTTGATTGAACATAGATGAGGTCAAATTTTTGAGCCTTTATGATGGCTTCTTCCTCTATCTGAGGAAAGGTGGATTCTACATCCTTGGAAATAACAAAGACAAGTGATTTGAGAAACCAATCAAGACATTGTTCTTTGGTGGTTTCCTCTTTACACAAACTACGGTGTTGATGCCATTCATGGATGTGATAGAATATATGGATAGCTATAGTTTGTTTGAACTCTGAGAGAATTTCTAAGTTAGTATCATGATGAAATGGTAGTTGGAAAAGGACAAAAAGGTCATGTCCAATGATTCAAAGGTCGCATGGGACCCTGATTTTTCATCCACATACCATTTGGACGAGGAACTAGTGAGAGTGTGTTGAAAAAACATTAGGTAGATGGAATCATCCATGATGTTGTTCATAAAATGGTTGGCAAGATCATCCCTTGGTTTTCCTTCAAACTTTGGAATATCTGAAGGTAAATTGGTAGGCATATTGGGCCAAGTGGGATCATGCAAAATGAGATCATTCATGAGTTTGGTTAAATCATAAATTTTAAGGGATGCCAAGTATGGCATAGAGATATTTGGTGGAGGATTATTTCCATCCATCATGTGAGCAGGTAGTGGACTTGTCCCGTGAGAGAGATTTGGTGGGTTTTCACTTCTCCCATGAGAAGAAGTTTTCCCCCCGCCTCCTTGTGAAGGAGAAATAGTGGATGGATGTCCTTGGGAATTGGACCCAAACAAAGTGGAACCAAGTAAAATGGATCCCAAAATAGTATCACTCACGGGGGTGTGATATGGTTGAGTCGGTGAGTTGGCAAGACTAGGGACTCCTCCTATAATAGGAGGAAGATTTTGCAAGCGTCTGGAACGACGAGGATTTTGTGGGTCCCCGATGGTTTCCAACTAGAAAAGTGAATTTGTTAAAATGGTGATAAGATAAATAAATGAACAATATCTTTGTATAATTTGGACCTTCACAAGATAATGCACCTCACARTTGCATGTAATCAAATGAGAATCATACATAAATCAATTGTAAATAAGAAAACATGTGGATAGGTGGATTTTGTYTGCGTGGGGGAACAAATAAAAGAAAATTATYGTGTCCTAAAAGATGTATCATCCTTCCTCTCAAATGGCACTRGGCCTTCCAAGAACACTCAACAATGGGGTCTGAAGCCACCATAAGAGGAACTAGTGAAGGTTGAAATAATTAGTTATAATGAGGGGTAGAGGGTGCATATCCCGAAAGAGATGGCGATATTTCCCAATATCCACACACAATATTATCAAGGTGCGATTGTAACCCACAATCGCCACTTGGGTAGATGTCCTAAATTTTGGTCCCTAGGTACCTTAGTCAAAGTGAAACATTTAGACTTTTGGCCTCATAAATGGATCACGGGTTGGATGCCCTTCTAAGAGTTGGGTGACTCAAGGAGGGATACACAGAACAACCAAACCTTGGAATTCAACCCTTCACAGGTATCTCCCTGTCTTATGGTGTAGGAACACTTGACTTGGAGGATTTGAAAGTTCCCTATTTCTCAACTTATAATTTTTAAAAATGCGAGAACCAGATAATAGGGGGTTATTTGGATGCCTACCCCCGAGATCTTACCTAAACTAAAAAATTTCTTTTGGAACCTCATGTGGAGGAAAACTTAGTGATATTTAAAAAAAACATTATATGTGGTGGGTTGAGAGATTGGGGTGTGAACCAATATCGTTTGAATTAATGGGTGTGGATAATTTCCAAAGAAGTAGTGGGACATTTCAGAATTCCTTTGGAGAAAACCTACTTCCACCTCCACTATTCAAAATAGAAATTATGTGTGTGGGGAGTGACTTTGTGTGCAAGTAAGTGAGAAAGTGTGCCAAGTTTTTAATAATTTAGGCATGATATTGCAACATGTGGACTTCCCATGGTCCTTACAAATCTTTGTTACCTAGCTTACTACGTGTCATTGGTACAACCTTGCGGAATTTTAAAATCCCTAAAGAACTAGCACGTGGACATATGGGTCCTTTACAAATCCTTTAAACTCCCTAAATTTTGTTTACACTAAGAAATTTTGAAAACTATCCTAGATTACAAGCATGTGGGCATGTATGGGCCCATTACTTTTATCTTTAAACTTTCCTATATTGTGATGTAAAATAAGAAATAAATTTCAAGAAACTATCCTAAGTTTGCAACATGTGGGAAAGTATGGTCCCTTACAATTTTAATATGATTTCAAAAAACTAAGAGGAACCCTAGGGGGGCTTTGTCCTCTCCTAAAGATTTTTGTTAAGGGAGATAAAATGTCCCTTTAGCCACCTTTCAAATTCTCAAGATCACACTAAGGTGCGAGAGAAGAGCATACTCAAGGGTCAAAGTTAACTTCTAGTCCCAATGTAAGTGATTTATGTATGATAACAATAATCTCAACTTAAAAATTTACAAGACAAACAAGACATCCATGTGGAAACCAAAGCAAAAGAGGAGAATATTGATTCTTTTTACCCCCTAAGTGCCTATGTTTAGTTAACCTTTCATATGGGAAAGGATTCTAAGTGGAGGGAATTTTCCTTACAAAGTGCATGAAAGAAAAAATCTAAAGGCTAGGGGTCTTCAAATCATCATAAAAACCCTTACAATTTTGAAAAACTGGAGATATGTTTAGGTTAAAACTCTGACAGGTGCACAGTGGGTGCACAATGAACAGTGAAAAGAAGTATGTGGTGCACACAGTGCGCAGGGTGTGCATCTGTGGGCAGGAAAATCTACGCACTTCCTGTCACGCATCGGGGGAGACATTTCCGAGCAAAATACTCCTTCCCCATCTCTGAATTTTACCTTTGGCAGGTTGGGCTAGGCCGATTTTGGTACCTACAAGAAAAATTGATTAAAAATAAGTTCTCTCTAAGCTCAAATAGGGTGGAATTTGATACCTTTCTCTAGTATGGTCACCAACATATTGTGTTGGTTTTGTCACTTGGGTGAGAAAAACAACAACACTTGCATGTCTAGATGAGATTGCTAAACAAGAAAGAAGTTTTTGAGTGGGTTAAACAATCCAAACACATGTAATAAACAAAGAAATAAACTAAAAAACTAATAAATAAAAGTTAGAAATCATGAGAAACTTAGAACCATAAAAATCAACCAATGACCAACATAATTCTATCAATGTATCAATAGATTAGTAGGAAAAACACCGTAGAGACAAATGAGAACTTATGAGTCCCCTCTTCCTCCTTGGGAGGTCTCTTGAGTTACCTAATGGATATCTCTTCACGCAATGGAAGAAGATAGCAAATGGTGAAGAACAACAATGCCTATTCCCTCAAGAGGTGAGTGGAATGACCTATTGCAATGGTTCTTTAAGGATACAAAGAGAAAAGATGATTCTCGAGGGAGAATTCTTGCAGTATAACAATACAATGAAGATCTTGGTTTCTTAGTCCACCCATGGCTCTTATTTATATCATTTCTTTAAGGAAAAATGTAATTGGTTCTTGGTGTGAATAAGGGGACTTTTAGTGCACCCTCTAGTCCTTGAGAAACCTCCCATTCAGATTTCATACGAGGGTAAAATCATGTTGGGATCTGGTACATAAGTGGTTGAGGGGCCGACAATATCCATAAATGCATTGTTCATAGAAGTTCATTTATTTTCTCATACACAGTCGCACACTTGGTGCATTGTGCGCTCTGAGGGCTTTGTTGGTCTGCGCACACTATGCACTGTGCGGGCACTTCCTTTGGTGAATTTGTGCATGTCAATTTTTTACTCAATTGTATAGTTTTTTTCCTTTTGAATGCAATTTAGTGCTGTAGGTAGACTAATTGTTGTTGGAATTTCCGTGTTTCCTTAACCATTTTCATGCAATGTTGCGGATGATATTTCAGTGATAACACTCTGTCAGCCATCTTTCCAAGACTTTTGAAGAGATAAAATGGTAGATTCAGAGGCTTCTTACCAGTGAAACACATTAAGATCCTAATGTGATATTAACAAACCTTGTCAAATATCCCTTCACATGTAAAAATATTCTGGATAACCCTCATCAAATCACTGTGACTTTTCAATAAAAACCCTTTGGGTATGGTAGTGCCAAATTTAGAATTTCTAAATTTAGGCTTAAGAAAATCATGATAGTGAGAAAGATCTAACTGCATATTTTTGAACCATTGTTCTCCATGGGTAGGAATTTTTGTTGCAGTTGCGACACTGTATTTAAAAACTTGCAAAAGGAGATTGCCCACTTTAGTCTTAGCTCCATCCAAATTCTTTGCAAACTCTCTCACCACGTGTCTGTTGTACCCCTAAAGTTTTTCACAAAACCTGATACAACCCACTTGTTCAAAGGATGCTTTGATCGCTTGGTACACGTTTACCAAATTTAAACCCCGTGGCTCAAACCTCACAATTTCCCTGTTTCTTACATTCTTTCTTTTTCATTCAGGAGTTGTCATGATGTTGATATATGTTAGCCTTGTGTGAACTGCATGTGTGCAACAATAGGAAGAAACATAAAACTCTACGCAACAAACAAGCAACAATAGGAAACTCGACACAACAACAGTGATGGCTAGGGTTTAGCTCAAATGAAGTAAAGTTGGTTATGTGAAAAGAAAATTTGTTTCAGAGGATAACTTGCAATGGGCTCCAATAAAGGCTCTTGAAAAGTGATTGAAACAATTGGAGAATGCAAAGCAAAAAACAGAGTGAAAGGTTTTCATAGCGACTGGAAACACAGAACATTTGCGTAGCAACTGGAGTTTGCGTAGCAGAGATCTTTGGAGCTTGTTGGCGAGGCTATGGATGATGCACATGTATTGGATGCGATGGAGAAAAACAAAAGGTGGCCAATATTCATGCTCGAATGGATAAGGAGCAAAATTTTGAAAAGGGAAATGGTTATCCATAATGACAAGACGTTTCAAAGCAAGTTAGGGATTTTCACAATGGGTACACTTTTGAAGTTTGCAACAATACAAATGACATGGAATTTCATGATTGTTCCTTCTCTGACCTCATGAAAGGTGATGATGAACCATAATGCCTTTCGACATGAAATTCACCCTAACCTATGACTCAACCATAGCACATAATTTCCCACTTTTTTTAATTTGATTCAAGACTTAGAAAAGTGGACCATTACAAATTGAACATGATGGACTTTACACTCATGAATATTTGCTTTTTATGATGGTGTTTTATGAAAAATACAATACACCCTTTAAACCAACTTATGTATAGACCCCTTATGAACATTTCAATTCATTATTTATTTGATTACTGACCTCATAAACCTTGACACACTAACTGTGACTCATCTAGGAATGGATTTATTTTCCCAAGATTATCACATGACTTTGAAAACCTTGGAAAAACGTCTAACTCTAGCTATGAAAATCATGGTGCTAACACACTCAACTTCACTTGCTATCTCTACCAACTTAGCCTAACTTACTAACCTAGTTTTAAGTTACTAACTTGTTGTTGTCATAATAATTGCTACAACCACCATTTTGCATCTTATATTATCCTACTAACCATCTAATTCAACCCAAAAAATTGCATGAAGCAAAGTACTATCAGATAGAGTTAAGGTGTGCATAAATTTCTCTTTACAAAGTGCATTTCTTAAGGTTTATTGCAACTNAACCACCATTTTGCATCTTATATTATCCTACTAACCATCTAATTCAACCCAAAAAATTGCATGAAGCAAAGTACTATCAGATAGAGTTAAGGTGTGCATAAATTTCTCTTTACAAAGTGCATTTCTTAAGGTTTATTGCAACTACCATTACTCTTGTTTTTTTGTTGTTACAGTCACTTTTGATATCCTTTTAAACCCATTTGCTAATTTATAATCCACACATAATTTGTACTAGGAAAGACACAATCAATAAACGCTAAAATTGTTCACTAAATTGTCTTAACACGATACTTTATGAAGTTGTTTACTATTTTCATAACTGTTAATTTGTTGTTGTTATAAGTACTTTGACAGCCTTTTAAAGTCATTACTTGGCTCCTATTAATCTAGAAATTGTAAGTGGAAAAAGTATTATCATTGCAAGATCTTCATATTTTATTACATTGTCCTTATAAGTTACAATTTGTGGATTTATTATTGTTGCTACACATCTATCCTTTATGCATAAACTTGTTTGGTAGAAAATTTTTATATTGAAGTCGATTGAAAGCATTGATATCATTGGTTATTATATAAAATTTGTTGTTTCTTTGGTAAAGGACATGTATCATTCACCTTATTTCCCCTTAACCCCTTGACACAACCTTTCCAAGTGACTTCATTCATTTGAGTGACCTAAAGAGAGGGGTGGTATTACCTTTTCTTATCCTCCTTCATTAATCAACTAGGTCCTAGGATGTCTCCCTTCGAGTGAGGTTTTCCTCCACCTAAAGAGAAAGAGGTACCTTATTGAGTTGATAGTGATAGGGTTATCTCCATGTTACGTCAATCTAAGCCTAATTTCCTTTAGGCTTTGGGAAAGTATATATTACGTGATAACAAGTACAACTATTTCCTTGAAATCCATCCTTCAATTTTTTCTTGTTAGTTATGGATATGATAAGATATCATGTGGATTTGATATATCTATGATCAACTGCTATGGATCTAATATCTAGCTTACCTTTAGAGCATGTTCTCTAATACCATGTTGAAAACCCCTTACTCCAACCCCTAGCTATCTTGTTATCTAGTGATTTCCTTACTGCAAATTAGATTAGCAACTCACACAATAAAAATACACTGTTGGAATATTCAACTCAAATAAATATATCAAAAGAAAAAATAGAAACCAAATAATGCACACATAAACACCAATATTTTTGGGTAGATACCCTTGAAAAAAAACTCGGAGGGAAAACTAGTGCTGAGAATGATTTTATTATGCTAAAATTAGGGCTCCCATAACAAACATAATGGCCCATTGAGAGAAATACAACTACAGACAAACTTGGAAAAGTATGATTTTTTGTACGACCCAGATCTACATGATTTTCTAGGTGTACATTATTTTCCCTTATACACAGCCGTGCATACATGCATGTCTCCAATTTGACCCATGTACACACAAAAAAAGACTGTACATAAAAATATGTACGGATCGACACTTTCCTGTGGCTTCGCTCTGCAGAAACCCACTCGCAGTTTATTCTATTCTCTCTTCTCCTTGACCTGAACTCTAGATGGAATTCCTTCTCCATCTATCCAATATCTTCCTGAATCACAGTCCTTCATGATGCAATCCTTTGAGCAAAATTCCTTCTCTTCTTTGATAAATGTATCAAGTGTATTCTCCTTCACCCTAACCTTTCTTTTATAATCTTGAGTTGAAATATAACCCTAATCTCCAAAGTGATTCATGAATGAGATTACTTATCACCTCACTTGACATCAATGGCTAAGATTAAATGATAACTTTTAGCATTTCCTAAAAAATTCAATTAATTAATAAAAGTTTTTTTTTACTTGGTTTTGTTTTTTATATTCTCAAAAGAAGGAATATACATGTTCCAGTCCATAACAATGGCCTATAGAAACACCAAATTGAAAACACATCTACCTATCAGATTTCAACTATACTTGTCCTTAATTTCATTTCTATCACTAACTGTCCCTTACTATGACCGCTTACAAAACATTTTACAATATTGTCTGTTTTCACAGTCGAATCTCTATTGCTTCTATTTCTCCCCATTCTATATATTCATAGTATCCATAGGCTCCCACAAGCATGGAGAGTGCCTCTTTCGAGCGTTCATCTACCTTTTCATTTATCTCACATAGAATATGATGGAATGATAACCATTCAAAAGACTGAAACGTAAGTTTAATGTCCCTCATAATTGGGGCCAATCTAATATCTTGTGACGCATTTTTATTCCTTTCCCAATAAATGAAAAGCTTAGAGTCACCCTTCAGTTGAAGTTTAATGATGCCATTTTTAATTGATATCTCCAATAAGGTCCATATCACAATGAATTTTTCTCTATTATTTGTACCTACTCCTGGCGCATACCTGATAAACACGTAATGATTTTGATTGATGTACATCACAATAGTGACTCTGCACATAGGTGGATGGCCTTGGAAGGCTCCATCAAAATACCCCCAAGGTATTTCGTAATAAATTGCAGTAAGTACAAGATTCCCAGGGTTCTTTTCCTTCAGTTCTTCTTTGAATTCTATAGCTAAATTTAGAGTAATTACTACTATTACTTCTGGGGGTATGAATTTATCCTTGAAGGTTTTGTTATTTCAGGACCACCAAAGATTGGAGACCAATATGCATAGTAAAACTGCATAAATTATGACTGATCTATCTTGAATCCATTCCTTAAAGCGATGAAGGATCCATCCTTTGGGTTTTTTGACCAATATAGAGAGTTATTGATTTGGTCATCAAGTATAATAAATTTTGTACATAAGAGTACCACAAAATTATTTCATTCTTCAAATAACCCACCAGTTAAGCCAAGGAAATCCATATATTTCCATTTGTATCTTCCTCTTAGATAAGGAAATCGCGTTTGCGCGTCACTCATCATATATACGTTATGGTATCTTAGAATTTGAATAAGGGGATCCGATAGTTTAAATCCATTTCCCACTCCCAAATAGGGACCTTATCCTAGGTGTATACTCCTCCCATTCATGATTTTCCACATTGACCATTCACCTACCATAGGGAAGTATTCTACTAGGGATTTCCACACAATCGAGCCTTTTGAGGATTTTTGTAGGTTTATAGACTAGTTCATGATGGAAAAGTTGGTTGAGTATTTATATTTCATTACCTAATTCTAAAGAGAGTTGCCCATCATTAATCTCCAAAGGTTTGTTTTGGCCAAATATTGAGAAAATGAATGAATTTCTTTTAAACCCCATCCTCTAAGTTCTTGGGGGTTGCGACTGTGGACCATTTAACTCGGTGCATCCCTCCAATTTTGTTTTCCTGACCAAATTTATTAAAAAATTAGTTTCGAATATTTGTAAGAATTCCTTTGGGGACTGCAAAAATGGAGTTCTAGTAAATTGGAATGCTCTCCAAAACTACTTTTAGAAGGACACACCTTCCTCCTCTAGAGAGAAGCATGTTTACCCAAATCAAAATTATTTCTTCTATATTATTAATAATCCATCCCCAGTTCATTGAACTATATCTCTCAGGATTTAGGAAGAAGCCTACACACTTCAAGACATCCTCCATATTTTTCCTTGGATATGGGATGATATTCCATACAATATCAATTTCATTGTCTAAGCAGTTATTAAAAATGAGGCATGATTTTTCAAGGTTTATTTCCATACTTGTCACTTGGAAGTGTAAATGTTAAATGCATTTAAGTTCCAAAAGGTCTCCCTATGATCCGTAATCACAACAAAATATATCATTAACAAATATTAAGTGAGATAACTTCTCTCTCCGATACTGAAATACCTCTCAAATCCCCATTGATTCTATCTTCCTTTATCAATCTACTCAATGCTTCAGTAATGATCAAGAAGAGGAAGGGGGATAGTGGACACCCCTATCTAATTCCCCTTGAGGATTTGAAGAAACGAGATGGGGATCCATTGATTACAAATGTGAACAAATCATTCTGATGACATCCCATTATCAAGTTTATCGTTTTCTATGACATTCCCATCTAAAGGAGAACTAGGCGAAGGAATGTCCAATTAACTCTATCATATTTCTTTGACAAGTCCCATTTCAATATATCTGCCTTTAGGTTCCTCTTCTTAACTGAATGAAAAAACTCCCAGGCAACTTGATGCATGATCATTTTTTCTCCAAAACAATCTTGTTTGACTAGACCTAAGGGGGTCTTGAATTATTGTAAAATTCATATGTTTTATTTAAATTCCATAGGATAGGGTTGTTGAGTTGAAATTTATGTGAATGCAATACAATTTTCCTTATTGATAATATCTTGAGAGTTGCCGGAGATAGTTGAGGATTTTGTGGATCTGAAGGATCCTAGAGATTATTGAGTGGGGGATTTTAGGATCTAAACCTAATTCAGGTGTCAAAATTCTCATGTATAATTTGTAATCCTACAAGAATGAGAAAGATGGCCAATTGAATAGATAATCAGGCCAATGTGTTGAGAAGAGGCCAATTACTGGAAATCAAGACAAAGGAGAGAAGACCAAACTATGATATCAGACAAAGAGAAGTTCTTACTGTAATTTTATGTACAACATTTAATTTAATATAGTTTTGTGTATTTATCTAGCGTCTCTATGTATCATTGGAAAAAGTGCTGAATATTGAAACCCATATCATATTCTCTATATGCATATTCTTTCCCCAATTCGTGTGTGCATGTATCAGGGTTCAACTATGTAATGAAACCCTTAAATTGGAGAATGTAAGGTCATTGAAAGGATCATAGTTAAAAGGAGGATTGATGAACCAGATATGAAGGAAGATTGAATTAATCGAGAGTCAAAAGGAAATTCAAATCAGAGTAAAAATGAAGATGAACCAAAGGAAGGAACCCTTTGCAGGAAAGAAGGAAAAACAACCATATGTTCAAGGAAGATAGTTAATTGCGATCATCGATTTATGGGATCAAGAATTCATTCATGAGTTTAAGTTTGGATGACTAGGATTAGAATTGCAGAGAAGAGAAGATCCAATCGTGACCATTGATGACTGGAAGGATCAACAATTGAGATCAATAGTCTTTCGGATTGACTTAAGTCTCGAAACCCAGAAGAGACCACGACCATCAATAGTCCTGGATTGATAGTGGAAAGTTGTCACATGATTGGAGTTTGATATGGTGGAAAAATGATTTCAGAGTAGCGTATTCAAAACATAAGATGGAAGGATACTCCAACAGAGGTAGTCTGATCAACGGTGTAGATTGATTTGGATACATAAATGATGGTGATTGGAAGGAGTGAATTCTCATATCAATAGTCATAAAATTACCTTAGGATAAGGAGATCGAGGATTTTAAGGACTCCACATGGAAGTGTGTTATCATAGTTATAAACCGTCGAAGTGCTAAAAAAAACAAATACTCTAACTAATGGTTCAGATGAGTTCAGAGTAGCCAAATCAATGACTACAAAAGTGGTGTGTGGAGTCAGCTTATTAGCTATTAGAATGATGGTTTTGGAGTCCATAAGCTTGAGTAACTATGATAGAAAAACATCGATGAAATATCAAGATATATTTGGAGTTGAATAGATCGACGAATCATGAAAGGACATGTGGAATCTAGAAGAGACATATGATGAGTTGGAATTGACGATTGTGAAGAGGACACATGGCAGTTTGAACCATGACTGTGAGTGATACATGTGGTATACATGTGATCATATATTATTAAAGGAATGATCGATGATGATGGTGATAGATGATGGAGATAAAATATCCTTATGAATATCAACGACGTATGATCATCCATAGATTTAGTGTATCGAAGTTAGCTTCCTGAGCTCTTGACTATGAACCGTCGGAGTATATAACTTCGAAAGACCTAGAAAAGTATTCCAACAACGAGATATTGCCATCCATTAGAGAGGAGACCTAATGAATATGATTAAATTTTGATCAGAGCTCTTAATATAGAGACATTATGATAGAGTTGATAGCTCGAGGAGGAGATCCAACCGTTTGTTTTATATGAGATCGACAGTGGACAACCATCACAATGGATGTTAGCAATTGGTCACAACACATGTTCAAGTGACAAGATAAAGGATTGGGTGTTGAAACAAAGGAGTTGGTGAATGATTCTATGGTGTGTGGTTATATTGTTGAGCGAAAAAAAAAGACGAAGGAGTGAAAGCTAATTCAAGGAGCACTTAAGTTTAGCGCCTAACAAAAGAGAACATAGAACTATTTTCGAAGGAGATTTTAGGCCCGTGAGTTAAAATTTGGGTCAGCTTGAATTCCAAGATGAAGTAGAATTAATTTTAAAATTTTGTGTATGTGGGTTACAAGCTAAGAGGTCATAAAAAATGCAACCACATCATGGATTTTTCTATTTTGAAGGAATCCAAATTGTTCCT
>SNQJ01S0120542.1:8558-23687 GCA_010110895.2 Picea sitchensis | reverse complement strand
TCTTCCTCAACTCAAAAGGTTTCCACACCTTGAGAGGCTGAACTCGTAGATTTAGAATTTAAGGTACTGGGATCCCAAAATATTTTACGCCAGATTTGCTTCGAAAACTATATGGGGGAATCTGCTACTATGTGGCCACATATATGACAATGTGCACACTAGAAAGACACATGTACATAGTCAAATTATTGTACATAATGTCGATATCCCAGGATTAATTTGATCGATTCAAATAAGCCCTTCGTTGTATCAACCTCCACCATCACACGCGCTACAAAGTGCATCCCTCCAAAAAGGAAACTATCGTCAACCACTATAGTATTCCATAAATGGTCCCCAATGGTCTTTATCATACCACCAACCAAAATTCCATGGGTAGCCTCAAAAGTTTTACCCAGACTGGAACTTGTCCCATTGTTTCTGTGGCCGCATCGAATAATGGGTGCTAGGGTTTCAATGATAATGATGAAGAGTCCATGAACAAAAAATCTTTCAATATATCCAATGTCACCTCCTTCGATTGGAAAATGAACACACACCAACCTTTTTCAAAAAGGTGTCACACGGGTACATAGTCGAGCTTGACACACCAAGTTTGGTCCATCCACTTAATTAGGTTATTCATAGAAACCCTTTCGCCTGAGAATTTCCCAACCAAGGTTGATTCTGATAGGTCTAAAACCTTGTCCAAGTCCACGTCTTGGCCAACCACTAGTGAAATTCCCCCCCCCGGTTCTTCACCACCTTCCTTCTCTTCTTGCTCACCGGGTGAAAACTCTAGGAGTTGTCCCCTCCTAGAAAACCCTCATCCAAGAGTGAGCCAACAAACCCTGAATAAGAACTAGGGTCGATTTGGTGAAGATTGGTTTTTAACTCGGACAACTTTTTTCCAAAAGTATGGAGTGAGTTATGAGATCCTTCAAAGTAGTGGTCGATTACCTAACCACACCGACGCACATATACGAACAATAATGAATGTCCCCCTCCATGACATCTTTATAGGGATCCGCAAAAGCAGGTCATCTAAACAATCTCCTTGGTACGAAATGGCAAGAAATCCCCAAATCTCGTCGGACCTTGGTAGGTGTACTGACTTGTCAGGCTAAGTTCTAATAAACACGTCGTTATCACAAAGTTTGTCAGTGATACAGTCAAAGAATGAGGCTATACTAGGCAGTGAACAAAAAAATTGTTCCTCTGAAATGTCATCTACTGAATAATCAACCAAAGGGTCGTAGGTCTCCATATCATTACAACTCTTCAGAAACCCTATATATATATATAAGTTTTTAGTGACTTCATTACCATTTTAATTAATTTGAAATTTTTGTTTTCTGAAGGATTCAAAGTAGTGACAATATAAAATACTATATATTTAGTATTTCAAGAATATTCATCATATCTTGAGATGATATTACYAAGATCTTAACCAAGGTGAGGTTTATATGTAATCAAATATCTCCAAATAAAAGCATAATACATAATTATCTTTGACTTATGTAGATCCAACTCAAAGATTATAGTTGACCCAATTTCTTGAAACTTTATTGGTTTTTGAATTCTAACTCATTGACAAAGATTTTTTTTATGATGCTCATTTTAGCCCAAAATTTACTCTAATGTCACATAGAAGTTTTATTTGGTCCATGTTCTTTACATATATTTATCATATGAGTTATACCCACATCACATTCTTCATATATGTATATATGGGCCATATTCTAGTTGTATCTAATCCATATCCCTATCTTACAAATTTATAAGGAACCAAGTGAAGTGGATCCAAATGGTAACATTGAATCTAATTTCAAAGTAAAAATTCAAATTTTGGGGGCTCACATAGAAAACCATTTTGTGGACAAATCACAATTTCTTTTGGTAAATTTCTTACCTAGAGATAGAAAATAAAATTGTAAGGATCGTATACCTTTTATAAGGCTTATTGAGGTGAACATATCTCTAAAATTTATTTAGGCATATATTCTAGGCAAGAACATTGCCCACTTTTGGAGACAACCTGTTATTTTTAATTGTAATACATGCATAGTTGTATGTGTCTACATTAGCGAAGCCATTGCAGTTATATGAAATGGTATATAACAAAGCCCAACAATGAGGGTATGGATGTTTGTACTCTAAAATCCCCAAATGGGTCACATGGTAAAGATTCAGGTGACAAGTCCCCAAAGCGATAGAGGTTCAACTTTGTGGTGAATGCTTCCATGCCTTGGTGGATCAATACCATTCCCTTTGAGACTCAACGTGGTGCTCAAAATATAACCCAACATTGATGCTATCCTACATTGCTTGGGATTTGAGTAAATGGATCGATTATGGGGATTGGGGATCCTCTTGTATCATTGGGTCTATAATTTTCAACTGAACGGGTTATGATAACTAGAGTCTTTTTAAACTATATGTTGTTAGAGTTTTCCAATCTGATGGTTAGGATTATTACTTGCCATCAAATTAACATTATGTGGTGATTCAAACTCATTCCCATCAGAATGATCTATTTCTAGGGTCGACATCCTCTTCGACGACATCAGTCTGATGGATCGTCCTACGAGATCCAACGATCCTCAGACTCAAGATTCAATGACTATGATTCCATCGACACCTCTACTGACTCGACGATTACCTTACCACTCAATGCCCATTCTCACTGCTAACAAAAGGGAACCACTACATATACGACTGCGATTAAATATCTCCCAATCACCAATCAACAATCCTCCTACATTCTTGGAGTTCCTTCCCTTGGGGCGTCTCCAATCTGGTACCCCAGACCACTCCAACCAGTTCACTACGACCACAGGCATTCCGACAGACACTATGCACTTTAAAGTTTACAACAGTTCGCCAAATAAGGTTCTTGAACCCTCCTCGGATCAATTCACATGAAATCCAACGGCTAAGATCCCACGACATCTCTCGCTAGATCAATAGCTCTCAGACTCCCAGGTCTTCGGACTTCCCCGCAACCTTTTGTCTAGGCCTTTGACATTCTTCACTCCAAAGGACTCATAACTCATATCAATGGCCCCAGACACACTAGTACACTCGCTAATGGATCAACATCTGTCGTTAACTTAGAGCCTTCCCCATCGGATTCCCAACACAGTATTGCACTAGGCCCTTTTGGCGATCACATCCTTCGACCAATTATCAGGATCTTCCACCTAAGCCAATCCTATGGCTACGAATCCTTCTGGCCTAAAATGCTGGTTCTCTTCATTAGATAAGTCATATTCAGAACTTAACCAATTATGGTTTCCTCCTCTAGCCTTTCTCTAGGTTCTACCAAACCTTCAAGAGTTTTGGGGTGTCCAAGTTTAAACCATCCATGTAATTCTATTAGGAACTTGGATGAATAAATTGCATGTCCTGCAAACTTTCCATGCAAGACAGGTGATTCTCTTAGGTATTAAGGTCTCTTAACTCACATAGGGATTCCCCAAACACCAGGGCACTCTTTTCACTGTCCAAATGAAGATTTTTTCCATATCTTGTAAACTTTCCTCTCAAGAGTAAGTGTTTCTACAAAATTGAGACTCTCTGGGTCTACACCGAGGCCCTCCCCAATTACTAAGACATCTCCTCTATCAGTTTTGGGGTGAACATTTTCTTCATGTCTTGTAAGATTTCCACTCAAAGCCTCACAGTCCTCACGATGATCCGTATTGGATCATTATATTATTTTTCATCTATCTCACTACTTTTTGGGTGGAAAAATTGGAGGAATAAACTTGTAGGGCCATTTCAACGGCTAGTCCAAATTTGGAAATTTAGGTCCAAAAGACAGTGATAAATCTTCCAGAGCCATTTTGAGTTGTAGGAAGAAAGATCTGCATGCTATCGTTTCGATCGGGTTGAGTTGTAGGAAGAAAGATCCATAGCCACAGATCGAGATTCTGATATTTGAACTAGGTGGAGCAGGGGCTTGCTTCTAATATTTGGTCTCTCGGGCTAAATCCGATGAATTTTGAATTCAGAGCGGGAGGGAAGAGGGGCGTGATCCGCCACCCTGCATTTCATTGAATGCGAGGGGACGTCCAACTGCAGTGCAGTGACAGGACTAGGCGTTGGGCGGTGGAGGGGCAGAACGGGGCGTTGGGCGGCGGAGGGGCAGAACGGGACACTGGGCGATGAAGGGATGGAGCCCGGTGCATGGTGCCCGAGACGTCCCATCGGACTCCAAAAGGTAGCACAGTTAGCTTACTCCGTCATAAACGGGCAATGGCAACGGTGTGTATCTACTCTTTAACATTTTGGCAGCTAAGAAAAGAGATATATAGAAAAAAGGTTGAGAGAAAAAGCTATTGTTGCTTTCTCCCTCATACCCCTAATATAACCTCTCTCAAGTCCCAACCGTGATAACATTTCCTAGCGAGTGACAAAATGGAGAGGAATACGACCATTCTGAATTGACGAAAGTAGAGGAACACAGGGGATCTTTATTGTTTGGGAAAATTGTGTAGATATTTATTTGTATTTCAGACAGCCATTATCCCGACTGCGGAGTCATTAAGACTCTGTGAGCTCTGCAGCCGGGTGATCTGGTTGATGTACATGAACCCCATCGCTGCCATCACTTATGCCCATTACTCCGTCATCATCGCGATTCACCATCATCTGTTCTCGATCACCCACCTCTGTCATCCATCGCTTTCCCTAGCCTGATGCAACCGCATTCAATTATCGTCAGAAGATTGACGACGACGACAGTGTAACTATAGATTGAAGGGATGCAACTTATACGCCAACTTTTGCAATTTCAATTTCAATTTCAATTTGAGCGCGTTGTGCTCAATTTGAATTGGTGTTGGCTAAACGTTCTATGTTTTGGGTTTTTTTGGCCGAAATCCGGTTAAGTAAATTTGGATAAAATCGATGTTTTTTGTTGTTTAAATTGCATTTTTGAATGTTTAAATGGATTCAGCGTGTTGAAAAACCCCAACACTTGAATTATACAAACTTAGCGACTCAAATCTGCAGATCCAACCATTCATCACCAAATTTTGAGCAAAATCAAAAAGAAAAAATTACCTAAAAACATCCAAAAATAGAACGTTTAACCTACTACATTTGAATTTAAACAATTTAGATATAATAATGTTTAAAAAAAGATATTCAGAATGGTTCAACTTCATAGTTGTAATTTCGGATATGAAAGATGTTCACTGTTTTTTGAAGGGATAAATGTTCAATGCTTTTGGAATGGATAATTTCGTAAGAGAAAGATGTTCTCATAATTTTATCTTCACTGCTTTTCGAATGGATACTTTATGTCTTCGTACATAAAATTATGTTTGCGATGTTTAAAATTAATGTTAGTTTTCTAAACCATCTATATATATTGTATTTCTTTTTTAAGAATGATTATTAACCAATAAATTATATTTTAATAAAAAATTGAGTACTAAAGTTTCTATGACTTTCTATAAATTTATGTACAGATTGTAAATTGTGAATTAAATTTAATTTGTTTAATTATAGTAGATTTAGATTTTTATCGACCGTTTATTTTAGATCTAACGGAATCTTCTTAATAAATGTTTGTAAAATTGTGATGTAAATAATTGATACAATATAATCAATTTCAAAATAATCAATAAATAAATAATATTATATAATTTTATATTTCAAAATAATTAATATATAAATAGTTATTATATAATTTTATAAAGAGTATTCTCAGCATGATAAATCAAATCTTCATTCTTAGCATTGTAGGATTTTGTACTTCTCTTTTATATTTTAATTAGAAAAATCTGGAGATAAATGACCTTCACTCAACACAATAAGTGTTAAATAGATTATTTAATATAATGAATAATTATTTAATTGTAAATGATATCCATAAGTATAAATCATAAATTAATAATTTACTTTATATAAATAATTTCAAAAATAAGAAATTTGTTATTAATGATTAATTTAATTTAAACTTTTATATATATATTATTTATAAACAAAATAAAATTTATTTCTAAAGTAATTCAACATAGATTTTTTTCATAATCATCTTAAGAAATAATTCTCAAAAATTAAGATTATTATCTTATTAGGAATTAAAAGGTTGAAAGAAAAACCCCTATATTGAGAATGACAAATTTATAAAATAAAGTGTTGATTGGTAAATGGTAGGTTTATAACTTGTTCATTTCACCAAAATGGATTCATGAGCAATGCAAAAGTATTCTTGTAGTTTCTTCAAGTGCTTCAAGAAGAAGATACTTACAATGGTTAAATCTTAGTGTGGTCGCCTATGCCTTTTTTATAGTATTGTTAAGTAGGATTGAATGGAAACCTTGAGTGATGGAATTATAGTTCACTAACACATAGTAGCTACTTCAATTCACACACAAATTAAAAATAAGTATATTCATCTTTATAGATAATCCAACACTCACAAGTGAACACGATAGGTTTCAATGTCAAACATGGATAAGGGCACCCTTGTGTTTTATGTCAAACATTATGATCATTTTGAAGAAAAAACCATTTTCGTGTTCTCCATAATTGTGTTCAAATAACAATAATATTCACTATGGCAAGCATGAAAGTGTACCTTGAAGTCATTGCTTAACTCTATAAGACCTACTACCATATGACCTCCAAAAAAAGAAAAATAAAAATAAAAATGAGTTCTTCATGCAGAAACACCTGTAGTTAGTCAAGTGTTGAGGACAACATTTGTTTGAAGGGGAGGGGCATGTTAATCCCTAGATAAAGCTCGATATTAAGTATACAATCTCTTATTAAGCCCTAGATATTGAATTATTACATTTCTAGTGTTATATTTGTATGTAGGCTAGAACCCTTCATTATACCATTATGTTATAATTGTACATTTTGTCTCATATATATATACCAAGGAGACCTAGTCTTAGGATCATCTCATATCATCTCATCTTGTCTTTTGAATTGGATATATTGGATATATTGTACAAGGAGGTTTCCCCCTCGAAGTAGACTATATTCATTGACTTTTTTTATCATTTTTAAGGTGTTGTATCATAACATCCTAGGCCTAAGATTAATGTGCATATGCGTATGTGGGGGCGGTTGTTTCTCAAGAGGGGCTAGTCGGAGTGGTTGTGTACTTTGGTCGGTAGGGAGATATGTGATTTTTTTGTTGGAGAGGACAATCATATCCTCGATCTTGTACAGTACTCGTAAGTGGGGATCAATTGGATGTCCAAACAACTTATTTAGAGTGGTCAAGCCACCAGTTGAGAGAGGTAATATTATCACTATGTTTGGATAAATCTAGTTGCATATTTTTATGCCTTATTTAATGCACATGTAATTTTTTTTAACATTTTGTTTCAATTGTATAATTATAATTATCTATTGTTTTGCAGATATTGGCACATATGTTAGGGATGATCCTCCCCAACATGATGAGGAGATGGAGGAGGTAGCATAGCAACCTCTAGTACATAGACCCAACATTCCACACAGGTCGGATCAGAGAGTCCAAACATAGGTGGAAGATTACCTATGTTGTTTGATGGCTAGGCATGGAGTGGTACCCATACCAGTTCAAGATATATTACATGTACCATATATGTCTATGATATGGGTGACCATGCCTCATGGCATGATGTCACTGATGCATCATCTTGTTGATGCCCTCAACCTCATCGACAAGTTGATAGTTGTTGCTCATCACTCCACTTCATTTGGCTCATCACAAAACCGAACCACATCCTCCACACCACCTCCTCCTCATCCTCCTCCTTCTCTTCCACATGTGTCACCATCCACCGATCCTCCTACTTCTCCTTCACATGTGTCACCATCTACCAATCCTCCTCTTCCTTCTCCTTCTCCTCCTCCTCCACTTGTGTTATCATCTGTCGATCCTTGTCCTTATCCACATGTGTCACCATCTACCAATCCTCCCGTTTCTCCTCCACATGTATCACCATCCACGGATCCTCCTCCTCCTCCTCCTCCTCCACTTGTGTCACCATCCACCAATACTTGTTTGTCTCCTCCACGTGTGTCACGAGCTATTGATGACGTGGACATTATGTTCACATAGGGTCCTACACAACTTGATCCTGGTGGAGAGACATATGAGAGTATACTTTCTTCATTGATTTTTGACATAGGTACTGATAGACCCTCTACCTCTGGTAGCAGAGGCACTGATGCCTCTGGCTCTAGTGGTGATCCTAGCTAGTAGTGGTACTATTTGACATGTATATTGATTGTTTAATATTTGACTTAAGATGTACATATGACATGTTTATTGATTTTGACGACATGTATATTTGAGATGTATATTGATATGTATATCACTTGCGTATATTATGTTTGTTCATATCATGTTGATGTTGTTGTTGTTTGATTTATAAAATGTATTATGAGTATGCTAATGATTAACATTATTGTTGATTTCTCAGTTTTTAAATTAAATTTGAGATGTATCACTCATTTCAATTTACAATTGTCATATAATGTTTAGCTTTACTTTTATGAAATCATTTAATTTGGATTGTGATTGCAAAATATTATAACCATTAATGTCATATAATGTTTAACTCTTCTTCAAGGTGTATTATATGAATACGTCATCAACTTTGTGATAAATCAATTAATGCTTAGTAATTCAAAGTTTAACTCTCGTTACAATGACTTTGGTTGTTGCGAATCTCGTTTTTGCAACTCCCTTTGCTACAACTCTCGATTGTTGCAACTCTGCATTTACATTACAACATCCAATTTCTTGGTTAGAAATTGTTTTGATTACAGTTCAGGTTAGTTTATTTCATAGTGTGGTTTGATTTCTATAGCTAGAGGTTTGTTGCATCTCAGTACATGAGCTATAACATATCCATCACAATAATCAAGATCATCTCAATACTTGAACAAGTCACCTTTGATGCTTGAGTAATTTATTTTTCTGCAAGTGTGATTCAATTTCCTGCAAGTGTGATTTAGTTTTCCGCAAGTGTGATTTACTTTCCCGTAAGTGTGATTTACTTTTCCACAAGTGTGATTTATTTACTTTCCTGCAAGTGTGACATTTACTCTTCCGTAAGTGTGATTTACTTTTCTACAACCGTGACATTTACTTTCCTACAAGTGTGTTTCCATTCCTACAAGTGTGAATTTGATTACAAGAAATAATTTAATTTGGTGACTTGATAAAGCATCTTTATATCTTGCCTTGTGACATTCATTTAGATGTACTACAACTCATTGGTGATTACATCATCATACTTGCATATACGGTGTGCAACAGTTCGTAAGTTTAATACGACCTCGAATTGATAATTAAATGTGCAACTCTTCAGTTACTTACTAAATTAATTAGGAAGTAATTGAAAAGTCCATCATTTTTGGCGATGTTCTCGAGGATCTGTCAAAAGTATAGTTGTTGTTTTGTTGTCATTTGGATTTTCATTACAAGTAGATTGAGCGATATGATTTCTTTTCAACAATTTGTAGAATATTTTTCTAATATTTTCTATGCACAAAGTTAGGGATCAACAAGGTAGATTCATTAGTTCATCCAAAAATCCCCATAGAAGAGACATGAGGCCATTCATCTGAACTATTTGTCACCTACAACAAGTGTTCTTTCCAAAAAGAGACATGAGCCCTCTACTCAAGAATCTGAGAGTGTACAAGTTTCTATATAAATATAAATTACATCTTCAGAAGATCTGGCCAATGGGCAGTATCTCTCTAGGGATTTCATCTTTCCCAACTCTCCAAAAGCACCTTTAGAAGAAGAAGACAACCCTCGGAGGAAGATGGCACATGAAATTGTTAAGGAAGAAACCTCTACCTTCATATTTCCAATTAGAGGATCAAATGAAGAGACCAAGATGAAGAATATCCACCATTCAACCTTGTTGAATTTTCATGGTTTATCGAAAGAAGATCCTAACATCTTCCTCTTTGAATTTGAAGTGCTTTGCAGAAGCTAGGATTATGTATCTAATTCCCAAAATTTAAAACTTTTCCTTGCCACACTCAAGAACGGTGCACTACGTTGGTTCATGGGCCTTGGTAGGGACAACATCCACACATGGAATCAGATGACACAAAAATTCATGGAGAAGTACCAAGATTATTGTAAGGACAAATAAAGGAGGGAGGAAGTATTTATAATTACACAACATGAAGATAAGAGCCTTGAGGACTATGTTGAAATATTCAACTATAATTTATAGATGGTAGGGCAAGGAGGCTTGTCTCTTGAGACACAAATTGTCTTATTTTTTAGAGGAATATGAGACGACTGCATTGAACTTCTCAACCTAATGGGTGGAGAAGATATCTCCCAGCAATATTATGAAGTCATTTTGGAACTTTGTCACAAATATTCTAGAGCTACTTAAAAAACGGGTAAAGGACCAAGAGATATATTAACAAGGACTGGCAAGACTATTGGAATTGGAGTTACAAGGGCATAAATTGGGAACATATTAGAGGATTTCAAGACTTATATACTTAGTTCCTTAAGATCTTGATTGGAGACACTGCAAATGAAGAAAAAGAAGGAAGAAGCAGAGCTGGATTTGGCTATCTTTTGCACAAAATGCAGAAGAAAACACCCGTTGAGGGAATGTCCATTAGACCAAATTGAGATTTGTGGAATATGCAGTGAAGACCATGCTACTAGCAGTTGTCTGTCTCTGCCAAGATTGAAGGTTGTCTACCAAAAAGCTAAGGAACCAGAACAACTATGCTTTGTCTCTTAGAAATGATCATGGAAACCCAGACCTCAAGGTATGGTTCAATACCAATCTAAGAAGTTTATTTCATATTGGACTAACCCTTCCATGCAGTATACTTCCCAGCCATGGTGTCTACCAACACAATCATGGATGGTTCCTCCTCCAAGCCAGTTATGGAAACAGGGGTGGAGAAATCCCACTTTAGGAGGCCCCCAATAGGTCATTACACAACCACCCATGCAACTTATTTCTCCTCCACAGATGCAGGCATCCACATCAAGCCTTCCTCAACCACAATTACCTGCATAACCTATCCCTAACCCTAATAATAGGAGGCCAACCCAACCAACACAAGTTGTCGGACTTTCCACCTACCCTACCTATTCCATCTCTTCCCTAGAATTCCATGATATCCATTTTCGATCTAGGAAGACATTAACCAAGGACCAACCTCCTTTTCGTATTGAAGATTTGAATGAGGATGTTCATAATGAAGAACCAGAACATGAAAAATCTCATGAGCCTTTGGAAATTGATCATGCCCACTCTGAACTTCAAAAACCACTCTATCCAGAAAGATTAAACTAAGAGAAACCTGCTACTCAGCTCGAATTTGACTTCTTGGGGGAACTAAAAAACGTGTGTCTTAACATATTTTTATTCCAAGCCATCAAAGATGTGCCTATTTACTCGAAAGCGGTACAAAAAATTTGTTTGAGGAAACCCGATAGAAAAATGAAGGATACCCAAACTATCCATGTTATGGGTAAACTGTCTGACTTAATGATGGTGGGAGTTCCCGTGACCAAATACTCTGACCATGGTAGCCCAGTAGTTAATGTGCAAATTAATAGTGCACTCATTATCAACACATTAATTGACCTTGGTGATACCATTAATGTTATGACACGTGAGACCATGGAAGCCTTAGGTCTCACTGGTCTTATGAAAACTCCAATCGTACTCCAACTTACTGACATATCAACTATCAAACCATAGGGCATACCAGAAGATGCAGTGATCTCCGTAGATTTGTAAGAATATCCCATCAAATTCATGATCCTACAACCCAAATCCTCTCAGGGAGGGTATCCTTTAATCTTGGGAAGGCCTTGGTTGGCCACTACTTATGCTTACATCGGTTGTAGGTTGGGCAACATGACCATTTCCCACAGGACCTCTACAAAAAAATCAACCTTGTATCATCCCNACTTACTGACATATCAACTATCAAACCATAGGGCATACCAGAAGATGCAGTGATCTCCGTAGATTTGTAAGAATATCCCATCAAATTCATGATCCTACAACCCAAATCCTCTCTGGGAGGGTATCCTTTAATCTTGGGAAGGCCTTGGTTGGCCACTACTTATGCTTACATCGGTTGTAGGTTGGGCAACATGACCATTTCCCACAGGACCTCTACAAAAAAATCAACCTTGTATCATCCCATCCAATTCGACATAGATTTTGAAACACCACTATGGGTCGACAAAGAAGATAGTGATGAAGAAGTATAATCTCGTGATCAAGTCCTCTCTATAGATCGGTACTGAGCCATCAGAGAGAAAATAAAGGACGATAAAATCAATGATTTTATATCATCTTCTCTTTTCGCAACCAACTCACATGTTCTTGAGCATGTTAAGCACCCAAAAACACGGGCTTCTCTTTCCTCAATGAGCATCTCACCTTTAGAACACAAGTCCTCACCTAAACAAGACCAAGGGTCCACCACATAAACTATAGAAATCAGCCCCAAGAAGACCTTGAACATCAATTGAGGACTGACTGGACAAAAAAAAGAGGGACTGGTTAAAGTACTACAAAAGCATAATGATGCCTTCGCCTGGGACTACTCTAACATGAAGGGAATCCATCCTAAATTGTGTGCACACCATATATACATTCAAGAAGAATCTAGACCCATCTGCCAACCCCAATGTCAGATGAATCCAGCCCTGAGGGACATAGTTAAGGAAGAGCTACATAAATTTCTCACAACCAACTTTATCTATCCAATTTTTGATAGCCAATGGGTTTCCTCGCTCATCATTATACCAAAGAATAATGGTAAAAGGAGGATTTGTGTGGATTATCGAGAACTAAACAAAGCAACACAAAAGGACCATTTCCCACTTGACTAGGTTCTGTATACGTTAGCAAGGAAGAAATGTGTTTCTTTCCTCGATGGATTCAGTGGATATAACCAGATCGAGATCTCACTTGAAGTCGAAGATAAAACAATGTTTACCTGTCCATTGGGGACACTTTCCTATCGTGTTTTGCCATTTGGTTTATGTAATTCTCCTACCACCTTTCAAAGAGTTGTAATTGGTATATTCTCTTATTTAATTCATGATTGTGTGGAAATCTATATGGATGAGTTCATGACATATGGAAATGAATTTGATGAGGCATTGGCAAATTTAGAGAAAACGTTAATAAGGTGTAGAGAATCGAACATTGTCCTCGGGAATGAGAAATGTGCAATGATGTTAAATGATGGCATTATATAGGGGCATCACATCTCAGTTAGAGGTTGTTGGCATGTTTACAAGAAGAGTGTGCTTGTCATTGATGGCAAGAACAACAACAACGATGGCATGTCTATAGGAAAGAATAGTAGCAACGATAGCATGCTTACAATTATAGATGGCAAGAACAACAATGATGAAGGTATGGTTACAGGAAAGAATAGTAGCGACGTTGGCAGGTTTACAATTGGGAGACAACAATGGAAAACAGGCAGGCAAGGAAGATGAACAACGATGATGGCATGGAAAGATCAGAAGCGTAACAATGAAGAGAAGCAATGATCGTTGGATCCCATTCAGAATTCCTGATTACCGTCAGATCTGAATCCAGACAGGAGGAGTGCAAAGATGGAGGAAAGATCTCGGGCGTTAGATCCGAGCGCAGGGTCCGACCATCGTTGGATCCAGGAGAACCTGCACGTTCTTTAAAGTTCTAGGAGAAGCGGGCTTACAAAATCCCGAAAGCAGGAGGACCATCCATCTTCGGGCAGGACACGTGGTCACAGAGCAACATTTATCTGACTGGAAAGTCAAAGGAAGGAGGTGCCCTAACCTCTCGAAATTGCGAAATGCGAAACCACGACTTAATCTGAGTCGTTGATCAAAGGGAGATCGTGGACCGTTGATCTGACTCCATTTCGGAGTTTCAGATACCAAGAGTTGGAGGAGTCAAGGAAGCAACTCACGGTAGGAACTCACAATATGAGAAATCACGAAAAGATCTGGACCGTCGAACCATCAATATTGTGTACCATTGATCTGACTCGATTTCGGAGTTTCGGCGATTGCAACATGAAGAGTCGAGACTCTTCATCACAGGAGTCCCTGATCCAGATTATTTTCGGCACGAAATGAGATCGGAGATATAATAAAGAAATGTACAGAGATATCGTAGATATTTAATAATATAACATAAATATATCAGAGATGCAACCATAAACACAGATATACAGTAATACATGATTTCTATTAATGAAATAAATGTACAGAGACTGTAAAATACAGAGTGAAAGACACGATAGAATGGTGGCAGCTTATCTCTGAGAAGAGATGTGACGGCTACTCGCATTCACAAGAAGATCCTTACAATGAGGCTCTGAAGGCCTTTTTACAATAATAAGAAATGCCAAAAACCCTAGACATCCAAAAACCTAACCCTAGGAGATGAAGCGCCAAAAGTCATGTGGGCCCCGTTTGGGTAAGTGAGTACATCAACTTCCCGGAGTTGTAACTTTTGCATACGATCTTTGTTTTAGGCGTGTGATAGCTCGTTGGAAAGGTATCGTCGAGGAGATTCATTTTGGGGGCTCAATCATGTTTTCAAATATCATTGAGAACCTCGATCTTGAAAAACCTTCATTTGGGCCCTCAAAATGGCCCCGGAAGTTAAAACCTGCTAAAAATAGTAAATTGCCAAAATTGCCAGAAAACTGTTTTGAGCCATTTGGAAAAGGTGGGTGGCCACAGATATCCACCTGGATCAGTCCCGAAGTTGCGAAATGCGAAACACCGAAAATTTTGGGGTTCGTGACTTGGAGTGTCGAAACACTTCAACACAGAAATGCGAAAACGCCAAAATGCGAAACGACGAAAATTTCGGGGTTCGTGACTTGGAGTGTCGAAACACTTCACCATAGAAATGCTGAAACGCCGAAATGTGAAACGCTGAAATACCTTTTGGTGTAGGCTGTGGTCACCGTTAGTGGTCATGTGAGAGGGAGGAGCTAGCACCAAGCTAAGCTACTTTTTGGCGATTGTAACATGAAGAGTCGAGACTCTTCACCACAGGAATGCCGAAATGGGAAATCACGAAAGCACTTTATGGATAAACGCTTGGTCACAACTGTGGGCATGTGAAGGAAGGAGATTTCAAGTTGCAAGGCTCC
>SNQJ01S0120541.1:15800-27119 GCA_010110895.2 Picea sitchensis | reverse complement strand
ATTAAAGGGACATGCAACATTATGGTGGGATGAGCTTCAGGAAGATAGACATTCCAAAGGGAAACAAAAGATCAAAAGCTGGGATCGAATGATTGCAAAGATGAAGGCAAAATTCATCCCAAGGGATTATCAGATCACATTGTTCAGGAGAATGCAGAACCTGAGACAGAAGTTGATAACGGTAAAGCAGTATATCGAAGAATTTTACAAGATCAATATCAAAGTAGGTCACGGGAGAGCGATGATGAGAAAGTTTCCAGGTATATGAATGGCCTGAGGTATGAAATTCAGGATGAATTAAGTTTGGCAACCATCCAAACAGTTGAGGATGCTTACCAGATGGCGTTGAAGGCAGAAGAAAAGTTGAGCCGTAAGAAAAGTCAGAGAGGGCGAGGCAGGAGTCATCCCAGGGGCAAGACAGTTGCCCAGGAGAAATATCAGAAGCCCCAGGAGGAATGGAAGAAGCCTCAGGGTAAGGTTGAGAGAGGGGGAAGTTCTCAGCGAGACCAGCACGCTGAACATCAAAGGCAGTAGACAGGACAGAGTGGAGGATACACTGATGCTAATACTTTTCCTCGTACCATAGGTAGAGGAAGAGGTCAAGGTGGAGTTATCACATGCTATACATGTGGGAAGAATGGGCATAAAGTAGTTTACTGTCTAGATAGGAAGACAGATAAAGGAGAAGCTCATATCACTGAGGCACAAAGGCAAGCTACTGAAGCAGAAGACGCAGAAGATGGAAGGTCTTTGATGATGCGAAAAGTTCTCATTACACCCGAGAAGAAGGTGGAGGACACAACTCATAGAAGCAGATTGTTTAGAACTACATGCAAGACCAAGGACAGGAAATGTTAGGTTATTGTAGACAGCGGAAGCACCGATAATCTCGTTTCAACCGAAATGGTGGAGAAATTAGCGCTAGAGATGATTGATCACCCGAGTCCATATAAAGTATCATGGCTACAGAAGGGACATCAGGTGAGTGTCACTAAACAATGCTTAGTTGACATTAAAATAGGAGGATATAATGAAAAGATTTTATGTGATGTCATTCCTATGGATGTTTGCCATTTACTGCTGGGAAGACCATGGCAGTATGACATAAATGTAATTCATGATGGGAAAATGAATACGTATACCCTGGAGAAGAATGGGAGAACGCACATGTTACTTCCGATAAAAGATAAGCAGGTAAAACCGGAAGTAAACAATAGGATACTTCTCATGAGTGGGAAGGAACTTTTGGAAGAAGTAAAGAAGAAGGAAGATCCACAATTCTTTGTGGTCAGAAAACCTAAGATCATTTTGACCAGCACAAGAGTGGACGATTTGTCGGAAGAAATTCAGGAACTATTGGAAGAGTTCACTTACATTGTGGTAGACGAATTACCTCATTCGTTGCCACCAATGAGGAGCATAAGTCATCACATAGACCTTGTACCGGGAGCAAGTTTACCAAACAAGGCTGCGTACAGGTTGACGCCTCAGGAGAATGAGGAGGTCAAAAGGCAGGTACAGGAACTGCTGGATAAAGGACTGGTTAGGGAAAGTTTGAGTCCGTGTGTCATTCCAATGGTACTCAGCCCAAAGAAAGATGGATGCTGGAGAATGTGTACAGACTCCAGAGCCATTAACAAGATCACCATCAGGTATAGGTTCCCATTGCCGAGAATGGATGACTTGATGGACTGTTTGAGTGGAGAAGAATTTTTTTCAAAAGTTGATTTGAAAAGTGGATACCATCAGATTCGCATGAGGGAAGGCGACGAGTGGAAGACAGCCTTCAAAACCAATGAAGGGTTGTATGAATGGCGAGTCATGCTGTTTGGTTTGAAAAATGCACCGAGTACATTCATGAGGCTGATGAATGAAGTGCTGAAAGAGTTCATTGGTAAGTTTGTCATTGTTTATTTAGATGACATATTGATTTTTTGAAAATCAAGGGAGGAACATTTGAAGCATTTAGCTACAGTAATGAGAAAGCTACAGCAAGAGAAGTTGCTGGTCAATGTGAGAAAATCTTCATTTATGAAGAAAGAACTCATTTACTTGGGGTTTGTCATATCGACAAATGAATTAAAGATGGATCCAAGTAAAGTGGAGGTAATTAAAAATTGGCCATCACCAAGAAATGTTTTTGAGGTGAGAAGTTTTCATGGACTGGCGAGTTTCTACAGGAAATTCATTAGGAATTTTAGTGGAATCAGCACAACAATGATGGACACAGTCAAGAAAAGACATAAATCTTTTCATTGGACTGAGGAGGAATAAAAGAGCTTCAATCTATTGAAGCAAAAGATCACCGAACATCCGGTGTTAGTGTTTCCAGATTTCATGAAGACATTTCAAGTGAAATGTGATGCAAGTGGCTTTTCCATAGGAGAGGTCTTGAGCCAGGAGGACAGACCAATTTCATATTTTAGGGAGAAGCTAGATGAGGCAAAGGTGAAATACTCCACATATGATAAAGAATTTCATGCCATCATACAAGCATTGAAAAAATGGAGGCATTACTTGATCCCAAAAGAATTTGTTTTGTATAGTGATAATCATGCATTATAGTTTGTAACTCAGCAGGAGAAGCTGAACCAAAAACATGCAAAATGGGTAGAGTATATGCAGAATTTTACATTTGTAATTAAACACATTTTAGGGACTGCTAACAAAGTGGCTGATGCTTTGAACAGGAAGTGTTTGTTTCTGCAGGAGTTCCGAGTCAAAACATTGGGTTTTGAAAATCTTAGGGACATTTATGCAGGTGATGCAGACTTTGCAGAGGCATACGAGGCAGCTGAGAATCCAGTTCTCAGAGACAGAAGCCCGTGGAGGGATTACATGATTCATAATGGACTGTTGTTCAGAGGAAATCAGTTATGCATTCCGAATTTCTCCATGAGGGAGAACCTGCTAAAGGAGAAGCACGGCGGTGGATTAGCAGGGCACTTTGGCCATGATAAGACATTCGCAAAGCTGAGAGAAGCATATTTTTGGCTGAAGATGCGAACAGATGTCAAGAAGTTTGTTGACTGGTGCAGAATTTGTCAGCATTCAAAGGGCATAAATCAGAACGCGGGTCTTTATCAATCGTTACCCATACCGGAGAGGCCATGGGAGGGAATTAGCATGGATTTGTATTGGGTTTGTCGAGGACACAAAGAGGACATGATTCGAACTTTGTGGTGGTTGACAGGTATTCAAAGATGGCACATTTTATTCCGTGTCAGAAGACCAACAATGTGACTCACATCGCAAACTTGTTTTTCAAGGAGATTGTTAGACTTCATGGTTTACCCAGAAGCATTGTATCGGACAGGGATACAAAATTTATCAGACATTTCTGGAGGACACTCTGGAAGAAGATGGGAACTGATTTAATGATTCAGTTCAGCCTATCATCCACAGACATATGGGCAGACATAAGTCGTCAACAAAAGTCTAGGAGACCTGCTGAGGAGTTTAGTGATGGAACACCACAACAGTTGGGAAAGTGTGTTTCCACAGGCAGAGTTCACTTACAACGATTCAATGAATCGAAGCATAGGGAGAAGTCTGTTTGAGATAGTATACGGTAGACAGCCAAAAGGTGTTTCGTAGCTGAGGGATTCAGAACAAATCATGACAAAGAGTGCAAGTGCTGAAGAATTCACAGAGGCGATGCAGGATCTTCACAGCAGGGTGAAGCAGCGATTGACAAAATAGAACCAGGAATATAAATGCAGAGCAGATCAGCATCGGAGACAACTTCAATTTGAGGTTGGCAATCTAGTTCTGGCACATCTGAGGAGAGAAAGGTTCCCAAGGGGAACATACAATAAGCTGAAGATGAAGAAAATTGGGCCATGCAGAGTCCTGAAGAAGTTGGGAGAAAATGATTATGAGATTGAATTGCCAGATGAGATCGGAATATCTCTGACATTCAATGTCTCAGACTTATATCCATATAAGGCTGAGGAAGTAGGAGCTGGAAGTGATGAACAGCCAGAGGTTCAGTGGCAAAAGCAGATGCCGATTGCAAAAAAGCCACAGATGGAGAGTATACTTGATAAAAGGGTGAGCAAAAGAACCAAACGGAAGCAGTACTTCGAGTATCTGGTAAAATGGAAGAACCATCCAGTGGAGGATTCCAGTTGGGAAATAGAAGTAGTGATTCTAAAGCATGGACAGACCGTGCAGAAGCTCATGGACAGGAGCCCATGAAAGTTTTCAAGCCGAGGAGTATGATGCGGGAGCATCGCAACTACCAAAGCCAGCGTGGAGCCAGCGCATGTGTTTTTAAACACATGACATATAAACTTGATGACTTTTTGAATTTTCATTAAAGATGAAGCGCCATATCCTTCAAGGAAACATTTATGAAGGAGCGCCTGTTGTATTGTATCAAACCTCGAGCCTTACGCTCTTGTCTGAATTTAATAGAAGGCATTTAATAGATTTAATGCAGGTAGATAGATGTTTTATTTCTAGATTAGACGATTTAGAGTTCGAGAGGGAAAATGGATATAGGCACCCTCCTTTGTATGTTGTAACATAATCCAAAAATTGGGAAGCATTCAAGAGAGGAGAGTTGACAGAGAACTTTGTGGAGAATACTTATGTACAGATTTGAATTAATAGAAGAGAGTCTTTGATTCAAACTCATGTCTGGTGTTGTTTCTCTGTGTATGTTGTTTATGTGCTCTTGAATGTATGTTTTCTGGCTATGCATTTGCTTTGTATATGTTGTGCATGTGATTTCAGGGTTTGAAACTGAAGTCTGAGAAGGAAAAGAATGAGTTTCAATTGTTTCTCTATCTGAGCCAGGAGATTCGTGCATAGAGTGCAGTTGAATTCATCCGCAAGGAGTGCATCAATGAAGGCTCAGTAGTTTGACTGTTGTTCTCATTCGCCCAGAAGTAGATTTGAGTTGTTGAAGCCATGAAAGAAAGGCATAGGCTGAAGAGGAAGAAGTCTCAGTTGTGAATCTGAGCGAGGAGCCAAGGACTGCTACTGCAAGAAGTGCACAGAGTCTGAAGGATTCAACACTTGAGAAGTTGTTGAATTCCAAGTGCGAGGAGAGCGTATGAATCCATCTGGAAGAGTCAGAGTGGGAGAAAGCTCAGAAGGTTTAGCGCCTTTGTAATATCATGAAAGAGAGCCCAGGGAGTTGGGTCGAGGAAGGTTTCGAGAAGGAGCTGCAAGCGCAAGCTTGGAGAATAAGTCTCGGCAGAAGCACGTAGTCACTCTCAAGAAATCCTCAAAGAGGAAGAGTCGACGGCCAGGATTCGCAGGAAAGATTGGCAAAGTCCCGATTGCCGTTAGATCTCGGAACAGCTGCGCAGGTTTTAGGCCTAGAGGAGCAAGGAAGACCCCAGAGATTCGGATTTTGGGATATCGGGGTTTCCGTGGTTGGGGAACTCTTATAGGACGAAATCGCGACTAGCGATTTCCCGACATGATCAGAGCCGTTGATCTGTCGGATGCGTGTCCAAGGATCTGGAAGAGTTGACATTCGGTGTTTCGGGACTTTCGGAGGCAAGGAAACTGTTGCAACAGAAATAGCGATCCTGCGATACCCGATCAAGCGTTGAGGAGACAGTGACATGGGGATAGAGGTCACACGTGCATCGGGGTTCGACAATTCAGGATTCTCGGTGTTGTGAGTTCTGTCGCCGGAGGAGTCGTGAACTCTGAAACGCGATGGTCAAGCAGGACAGGTGTTGATAGATCAGGGTTTGGGCATTTGTAAGTCCCATGAACTTCAACCACGGGAATCGCGATACCCCGATACGCGATTTCCCGACGGGATTGAAGCCTGTAGCGGGGGACAGGTGTCAGAAACTAAGACTTGCCGTGTGGTGGACGCCAAGTGGCATCGGAAACCGGGAATCACGGATTTGCAAGGTAAGAGGTCTACAACCTCGTGAAGACCGATTTCCTGACGAAGCAATCGCCGACAAGAGGAAAGGAGCATGGGCAAACATTCATCGAGTTTCAGGGATTGTGAGACCTGAGAATAGGACTCGCGATCACGAGAGGTCCGATTTCCTGATAGGATAAAGGGAGGTCACCACGAGCATTCTGTGGGTACAGGAAACTCCCGGTAAGGGGGTTGAAGAGCATTTTAGCTCTTCGGGCCAGTGAAAAGGAAGGTCCTGGTGGAAGCGGGACGCACGGGTGGCGCGTGTTGCGTCACTTTCCTTATTTCATATTTCAATGACCCTTGTGTTGAGGAAAAGGTACGAAGAACCTTACTCAAGTATTTTCAGATCTTGTCAGGCTAAGGAAAGATAGTTGGTAATGTCACTCAAGGTTTATAGCCTTAAAACAAAAAAAACAATCACTTAATCCACAAGTATTAAGTACAAGGGACCAAGGTTGGTTTTTTATATATTATATGTAACTTTGCAAAAATAAGTAAACTTAAATAGAAATTACATGAGTGTGTACATGGAGATAAAATCAAAGTTGAACCAAATCATCAAAATATATATGTGAGGCTGAAATTAGAAATATCATTTTATATTGATTTCATTCTGAGATACAAGACTGAATTCTCTTTACAAACCCCTGTGAGGGTACTGACCAAAGTCATATTTAGAAGCCTCTGATGGGAACCATACAAGAAGACTCTGACAAAAAAAGAAAAATGAAGCTAAATATCTAGATCAACTTGCCACAAAATGTTGTCACTTGACTCTACAAGATATGCTTTATCAGTCATGAAATTTAATTCATAAACAAACAAGAACACACAGACTGCCAAAGATAAATCATACACCTTTAAAACAAGCTGCTGAAATATATGATTTAGTTTTGAATCATACTTCCTTCAATAAGACCCTTCTATCATGAAGAGGGTTAAGCCTTCTAGAAAACTCCGAATGAATGAAAAATGAAAGTATCTCACTAGTATAGAGAAAACCTTATGGCTGAAGTTCTCCTTCTATTCTTTCCTCCTTGTCTCTTCATTTGATTGAGATTTTATCTTTCTCAAAAAGTTATGGTAATTCAACCACCCTTTTTGGTTAATCTTAATAAGATTAACTAATTATTTGAGACAAGTAAATTATAATATATATAAATAAGGGTCTAATTAAATAATAACTAAATAGGTGGGACCCCTTGTGACTCCCATTTTCATTTATTATAATAATCATCAAACATGAAGTATAAAACCCCAAACATTTGATTCAAACATCCTCCTTGTAACTCTCATTCTCATATTTATGATCAAATATTTTAATATCAACAAAATATAAAATGACCATATCCAAAAATAACATTATATCCATGTTTTCCAAAAAACTGTCTAAATATATGCTTGTTGTCCAAAACATTGTCAAAATAAAAATATTGTCCTCGATATAAATTAACATTAATCATCATTAAAAACCATATTTACTATGAGATGAATTTGGCCTCCTTTCACTACTACCCTCTTTTGATCTTTTTGTTGCAACCTTAGGATGATTAGAACCTTGAGGCTGGACTGCACTGATAATGTGAGAACAATCATATTTGAGATGAAGACAAGAGGACACAAATTTAGATAAATATTTGGATGACTTGGAGGGAGTGGCCACTCCTTTTCCTTTATTTGGTTCTGGCTTGTGAGCATCAGTTTTTAGCCTCTTACTTGCATGAGAAGACTATATGGGTGAGATGACATGATCAGCTTGGGCATTTGGATATTTTTGGTAGTGGAGGAGGGGGTAATGGCAAAGACGTAGTAGGACAACCATGGTGATGACCAGCAGGATGATGGACAATCTCTTTCCAACCATCATTGGCAAGTCATTCTAGTTGCATATAAATGTGAGGGGGAACACAGATATTAGAAACGTTTTGATGTGGCTGGAAGGGAGGCCTTTCAGTTCAGGGATAGAGAATCCCATGGACAACTAGGTTGAAGAACCCATATTGAAAAAAATGATTTAAGTCTTGTGGATCAACGTCAAAATGTATGGAAAACCATGCCATTCTATGGCCTCTTTGCGAATTTCCTCTACCTCTATTAACACCTTTGCCATTACCACCTCTGCTAAAGAAACTCATCCTGAAGCAATATTCCAAACATGTTATAAAAATATCTTAACAATGCATTCATTAACACTCTACCTAAATAAAATCAAAAGGTTGGCTCTATCATTCACCACAGAAGCACATGCAATCCATCCATAAACATCTTAAAACTCAACAATGAATTTCCATTTGAACAAGGAGTCGTAGTGCTATTGGGAAGATGAGTTTCTTATAATGAACGAAAAATGGTAGCATGGATGGGAAGCAACCCAAGAATACTATTCAAGCAAATGCAAAAGTCACAAAAATTGTATCCATATCCAACTTTCAAACACCAGTCATCAACTAGCCTTTTATCTTTTGTTATTAATCCTTTCTCTTTTCAAAAACAATTAAATTCATAATAATATAACAGGGAATGTTTAAAATGTATTTGGGGAGGCGAGGGGCATATAATGAGTGAAAATCGAGATAATGAAAGGGAAAAAATATGATTACTATTCTATTATATGAAATAGTATCTATTGAAAATCGTCACCGCCATCAACTATCAAAATTTTCTCTGTTAAGAATTCAAATCCATGACACAGTAGTTTTTAAAGAACCCAATATAAAACCCTAGGAACATCTGGGACTGTCAAACTGTACAACTTTAATTTCCTTTTCCTTTTCCTTCATTTGCAGAGATTTTATATGAGATTTTTTATAGAGTAACAAAATAATTAAGAACATAATACATCAAGTGTGCATGGGAGACTGAGAGACCAACATAATCCATCAACCTTTCACTATAAAATGATGGTATCACAACCTTCAATACTTGTTGCGTAAAAATATTGGGTTCAAAACCCCATGTGAACCTGGTGCTATTTATTTTAACATTATACAGTTTTCAAAATCGACCAAACCCCCATGGATAATCAAAAAACAAGGAAAGAATTAATGAAAGTAACCAATCTTCCCATTGTCAGGTTAATAACTTATAACATACATCAAGACTAGAGTTCAAAATTGTGAACCAAGTGAGTGTGGAAACCTCGAGGCAGGGTTAGAGAAATGTACAGTAATTACACGTTGTTTCTCACATTAAATCCATCAACTATAGCCAAGTATGAGTGCAACCAATACCTCCAGTGCATAGTCCACTACGTGTGCCACATAACATTTCAATCCAAAATTCGAATTTTCCACCTTCCATTAACCCATAAGTTTTATATGCATACTTAACACTTAGCCAAAAATATGTAATTTCCCACATTCTTTGTTAGGGAAGGATTTCCACCTTATAAAACTTAACAATTGTCCATGATAATAATAAGAATATCATAAGTGCAATATGCCATAACTATATATGGCCCATGCTTGGAGTTTGAATCAACAAGTCAAAATATATGTGTAGCAAAAATAAACCAAGACGCTCATTAAAACAACATTTTTCCCCTTTGCTTTTTAAATTAAATTAAATCGCCAATGCACCATCATTCATTTATTTCACATGGAAGCGATTTCAAATTTCAAACTACAGAATCATCTTTGTAAGGTAGTCATGAGTGCAATCAAATAAAAGCGTCTTTCATCATTACTCACATGACGGGGTCCCACCTATTTAGTATATTATTAAATATATATAAGTAATAAGGCATTGCAACCCATTTGCATGCAAGGATTCCATGTTGCGCTTTTGGGCATCAACAAATTTAGAACTCAGAATGTTTAGTTTTGCGGACTGGTAGAAGTAGGTGATTAAAAAACCGTTGAAAATAATAGTCATGCAATAGGGGGTAAAAAGATGGTTTAAGGGAAACAATGAGACGAGACTTTGGGAATAACTTATGGAAAGTGATATGTATTAGGGGAGTTGGTCCTGTATGCATAAAAATTGAATAATACAAGACAAATAATGCTTCTTAAACTTTCAAGGAGAATGCTTCTTATATGCTCTTGAATCTCAAGATGAAGGGAAGAAAGGGATAGCATAAACAAAGAAGAAGACAAAACCAACTATAATACAACAATATTGAAAGAAAAAATATATTTCAACGATGTCTTAAAGGAGTACATAAGGACAACTGTGCATATCTTATTTTTCATCGATCAACAATACTTACAGAATGATATTGTTATGGAAAAAATGATCCAGACTTTATTTCTGATGATTATTGAAAACAAAACAGGAAAAATAAAAACTCAACAACCCAAATTAAAAAATAAAATAGTAAGACAAAAGGATATATACAGTAGTCATGTACATGTATCCTCCTCCAAACTTATTCATAAAGGTTTGTAAGGGCATCATCACCGAGGAAACCGCTTGCAAAGAGAAAGCGACATGACAAGGGTTACTCAAGTGAGGATATATGTTGCCTTGTTGGTATTCTATCTCTTCTTCTACTTCTGCTTTTAGGGTTGACTCAGGTTTTGATCTTCTATAGGTTTCCAGCAAAACCCTCTAAAACTATCAACCCTCCTGGTAAACTAGAAGGAAACACAACACACAGAGTGCACTACGTAGTCTCACCTGAGATAACTTTATGGGTGACTACAATGCTCAAGTTCTTGTAGTATAGGAATGAGTGGGGATCTAGGATTAGATTTTACCTTCTTCATGCATTCATCATACTAACCATTCATTATTCTTAGAGTTTATTCATCTCTTAATGTTGGATTACAGAGAGGGGGGGTGAATCAGTAATAGAGAAATTTAATCCTTTTTCACCATAAAATGAAAGTGTTATATCAATGTAGCATTATCATCTAATAGTTGTAGAGTAAATAAACAATATAAAAATGAGCAATCACACATATACACAATACACTAGTGTTTTACATGGAAACCCAAAGCGGGAGAAAACCACATAATGTTTTTTCTTATATGTCTTTAAGAATTATATTCATTGGAAGCACCAACTTCCTTTTTTTTCCAGTCACAACTGGAAGGAGGATCCAACCCCTTAGTTTCTAAGGACAACCTGAGGGAATCTCCAACTCCCCAATTCTCTGGCTACAACCAAAAGGAGGCTACAACCCCCTATGTTCTCCAACTACAACTAGAAGGTGGCTACAACCACCTGTCCTTTCCCCGTCCAACCTCCCTGATGTATAAGTAGAATGATGGAACCACTATCACACTATCACTATGATATATACTGTTGTAAACATGTACCAATCAACCTGCACCAAAAAACCTGTACCAATAACCTGAACCATGCATCAACTTGTACCTCAACCTGTAATCAACTTGTACCATAAACAAGTGCATCAACCATGCACCAACCTGTACCAAACAACCTGTAATCAACCTGTACCATAAACAAG
>SNQJ01S0120541.1:0-10202 GCA_010110895.2 Picea sitchensis | reverse complement strand
CCCTTAAGATTTAACTTTTAACCTTCTACCCAAAATCTCAACCCCTTTTCAAGCAAACAATGGAAGAATCGACTCACCTTTTTAACGATGATTGAAGTAGATCCTCCGTTGAGCCTTCTATTTCCTTGCTGCTGCTGCCCCTTATACAAAGCTTCCTGCAATCAAGGTAAGACTACACATGCATGCTACTAATCTACTAGAGGGTTAGAAATAACACATAAATCAAATAACATAGATGAGATTCATGAACTTGGGACAGGAAAAGCATCTTTTTCATTAGTCTCAAAATGAATCACTTACAATGAGTTCTGATACTGGCTACCGTTCCTCGATCCTGATCCTGGGCTCCTCCTCTTCTTTTGTCCTCCAACTGCTGCAACATGAATTTCTCCTGAAGCTTGAGGCAAAGCTAAAGGGTGGGGACAATAATGGACTTGGCAATTTGGCAGAGTTTCTTTGCTATCCTTTTTCCTCCTTTCAATAGTACCCCTACCCCTCCTTTTATAGGTTAGAAGGAGCTAGGGTTTTAGGCGAACTCTCGGCCATGCATGGCGGATATTTTCAGTTAACTGACAAAAAGCCTCGTGTCCCGGCGGAAACTTTCCTGATTTCTTGCTTTGTTAGGTACTCGCGGGCTGTTTTGGGTTAGGCCGCGGATGCCCGCGTGCAGTAAAAGGACAGAAAGCGGTTGCCCGTGCCCAGTGAGAAGTTAGGGCATGGGTTGCTTGTTTTAAATGGTTTTTTGAGGATTTGTTCAGCATGGCTTTGGCTAGGAAGAGGCATGAGTTGGCCTGATGCCAGGTAAACCTGTATGGTGCATTTTAGGGTTATAACACCAATCTCGCTATGAGATCGCGTATCTGCGTCTCCATCTTTGGATTCCCTGTCGGCCTACCTCTTCTTTGCACATCCCTATCTTCCAAATCAGGCGATTGCCTCTCTCTTCAGGGAGACATGCTGAATTTTCTCCTCTCTCTGTTGCAGAACAAAGAGTTAACCCTGCTCTGATACCACTTGACGCAGTATGCGCCACCCACGTGTCCCACTTCCACCAGGACCTTCCTTTTCACTGGGTCGAAGAGCTAAAATGCTCTTCAACCCCCTTACCAGGAGTTTACTGTACCCACAAAATGCTTGTGGTGACCTCCCTTTATCCTATCAAGAAATCGTACCTCACATGATCGTGAGTCCTGCGCTCGGGTCTCACAATCCCCGAAACCCGATGAATGCTTGCCCTTGCTCCTTTCCTCTTGTCGGCGATTGCTCCGTCGGGAAATTGGTCTTCATGAGGTTGTAGACCTCTTACCTTGCAAATCCATGATTCTTGGTTTCCGATGCCACTTGGCATCCACCACACGGCAAGGCCTAGTTTCCGACACCTGTCCCATGCTACAGGCTTCAATCCCGTCGGGAAATTGCGTATCGGGGTATCGCGATTCCCGTGGTCGAAGTTCACGGGACTTACAAATGCTCGAACCCCAATCTATAAACACCTGTCCTACTTGACCATCGCGTTTCGAAGTTCGCGACTCCTCCGGCGGCAGAACTCACAACACCAAGAATCCTGAATTGTCGAACCCCAATGCACGTGTGACCTCTATCCCCACGTGACCGTCTCCTCAACGCTCGATCGGGTATCGCGGGATCGCAATTTCTATTGCAATGGTTTCCTTGCCTCCGGAAGTCCCAAAACACTGAATGTCGACTCTTCCAAATCCTTGTACACGCGTTTGGCGGATCAATGGCTCCGATCACGTCGGGAAATCGCTAGTCGCGATTTCGTCCTATAAGAGTTCCCGAACCATGGAAAACCCGATATCCCGAACTCCGAATCTAGGGGCTCTTCCTTGCTCCTCCAGGCCTAAAACCTGCACAACTATTCCGAGATCTGACGGCGGTCGGGACTTCGCTAATATTTCCCGCGAATCCTGGCCGTCGACTCTTCCTCTTTGAGGATTTATTGAGAGTGACTACGTGCTTCTGCCAAGACTTATTCTCTAAGCCTACGCTTGTAGCTCCTGCTCAAAACCTTCCTCGACCCAACTCCCTGGGCTCTCTTTCACGATATTACAAAGGCGCTAAACCTTCTGAGCTTTCTCCCACTCTGACTCCTCCAGATGGATTCGTACGCTCTCCTCGCACTTGGCATTCAACAACTTCTCAAGTGTTGAATCCTTCAGACACTGCGCACTTCCTGCAGTAACAGTCCTTAGCTCCTCGCTCAGATTCACAACTGAGACTTCTTCCTCTTCAGCCTGTGCCTTTCTTTCACGGCTTCAACAACTCAAATCTACTTCTGGGCAAATGAGAACAACAGTCAAACTACTGAGCCTTCATCGACGCACTCCTTGCAGATGAATTCAAATACACTCTATGCAGGAATCTCCTGGCTTAGATAGAGAAATAATTGAAACTCATTCTCTTCCTTCTCAGACTTCAGTTTCAAACCCTGAAATCACATGCAAAGCATATACAAAGAAAATGCATAACCAGAAAACATACATTCAAGATCACATAAACAACATACACAAAGAAACAACACCAGACATGAGTTTGAATCAAAGACTCTCTTCTATTAATTCAAATCTGTACATAGGTGTTCTCCGCAAAGTTCTCTGTCAACTCTCCTCTCTTGAATGCTTCCCAATTTATGGATTATGTTACAACATACAAAGGAGGGTGTCTATATCTGTTTTCCCTCTCAAACTCTAAACCGTCTAATCTGGAAATAAAACATCTATCTACCTGCATTAAATCTATTAAATTCCTTCTATCAAATTCAGACAAGAGCGTAAGGCTCGAGGTCTGACAAAATACAACATGCACTCCTTCATAAATGTTTCCTTGAAGGATATGGCGCTTCATCTTTAATGAAAATTCAAAAAGTCATCAAGCTTATATGTCATGTGTTTAAAAACACATGCGCTGGCTCCACGATGGATTTGGTAATCGCGATGCTCCTACATCAGAAAGGAACAAACCTCATGGATGACAAAGACTCACTAGAGATGACATTAATGTATGAAATTGGTGCCACAGAATTGATAGTACCCATTAAGGAGGTATACATCCTAACACCAACATTCTCAGTTACCTACTAATAATTATCAATAACAGAGACCAAAGGCCCCATCAATGTAGTAGGACTAGGATGTGCAAAGGAAAATTGGTCGATCATCACAATATTTCCTTCGTGAGGAAAGTATAGAATGCGGAAAAGGGACAACACAATGGTTTTCATAGAGTAAGTCCAATTACACCCTAGAAAAATATTGTAGTCGAGACGTGCATCAACCACCTCGACCTTGACCTCCATAGTATTTAGGCCTAACTAGACCGAGAAAGCAAGAAGGATACCGTGGGATCTAAAAGAACTTCCATCAAATGTAGTTAACATGGTCATGGATTGAGACAGGGGAGAAGAACCAATGGATTTCCAACAAAGACATCACGGATGTCGAAGCACCTTCATCAATGATAGTAAGTTTAATGGTTACATTCATATACTCCACATGGATTTGAAAGGAAACATGGTATGGTAAGCGAGGCTTAACATATGTGACATCAAACTTGATAACCTTTGATCCACACGAGTCTAGATCTCCCCATGCAGATAATAGGGTGTTCTTTTATGTAGGAAACTTTTAGAGCACCTCCAAAGATGACATCACGCATGGGGTTTGGCCAAAATCCTTGAAAATCTAGTAATTTTGGGCATCTCTGGCATTAGGATTGTGAGCAGAGTGCTTAAGAACTCCTTTCAGAATATGAGGCAGAGGTTCAAGCTTATCAATCTACAAAGGCATTTCTAGAGGAGGGGGAGGCTTTGGACCTAAAATAGTTTGTGAAGAAATGTAATCATGAGATCGCATGGCTACACTAACCTTATATTTAACCATATTGATGCATAGATGGCCACCATCATGTGCCGAGGGGTTTTGACTCTGAATCGACACATTTATGTTGTTGGAGGTCCTTGAGGTAATATTTTGGTTATGTGTAAATGGGTTAGTCAGTACAACATGTTGCTACTCTATGAGCCTCAAGGATTCCTCAATTTTTGGGCACAAGTGGGAAAGGTGATCATCTTTACAAAGTTTATAGGGAAACTTCACCTTCCTCTTTTCTTTCCTTCCCTCACCAAAATTATTATTATATTTATCGTTATCATTATCATCCTTGGCTTTATTATTATTATTATTCCAACCCTTATGATTATTACCTCATCCTTTCTTCTTTTTGCCTTTGGGTTGTTGCTTACCAGTTGGGTTCGATGAGTGTATAGAATGCACATCCATCGACTGGGTGGTGGAGGATGAAATCATATCTTGTCCTGCTACATTCTGGTTAAGAGATAAATATTTCAGCTGGTTCGTCACCAGGTCTGTAGTCTTAGCATTTGTGGAGCCTATGATTTTGTCGGCATGAGGCCTAGGATTTTGTCTAGGATCGTAATTTGACTGCATGAATTAGGGATAAGTTTGTAAAGCATCCCATATTAATCATATATAAGGTCCAACTATTGGGATTTGAAGATGGCCTCCTCCTCAAAAGTCACTCTGGATGTAGAAACGCCCTTCAAAATATAAGGCAATAAATACTTGAGGAACCATTCCAACATAAAATCTGGAGGAGTTTAAGCTTTACTCAACCTCTTTCATCTATGCCACACTTGGATATAATCATAGATGTGGGTGGATTTTTCTTGATGAAAAGTTGATAAAAGTTCTATGCTGACATCATAATGAACTAGAAATTAGAAGTGATTGAGAAAAGCCAAGACCATCTGATTGATTTTTCTGTAGGTTCCCCCAGGTAGTTTGATGTACCACTTCATGAAAAACCCCATAAGGGTGCATTGAAATAGCCTCAAATGAACATAATCATCATTAAGGGAGTTAGATGAGAACCATAGGTGAAAAGTAGTCACATGATCACTCGGGTCTTCACTAGTCTTTCCTTCAAACTTTGGAATTTCAGAAGAAATATTGGTGGGGACGAGGAGCCATGACGGGTCATGACACACTGGGTCAGTCATCAATTTTGAAAATTCTGGTAGATTTAACATGGCCAGAAAAGGGATTCGGGGTTGTTGTGTCTGAGTCCATGCTCCCGGGAAAGACTAGTTTTGAGAGATCACAGGACAAACAGGGTTCTAGTATATACCATGGCCCTATTCGATAGGATAGTATCCTCATCCCAAATGATTCATAAAGGGTTGTAAGGGAATCATTATCGAGGAGAAAGCAACATGATAAGGATTACTCATATGAGGATATATGTTTCCCCTAGATGAAGGAACTTTTTGCAGGGGGTTTCCCATACTATAAAAATGATTCCCCCCAGATGAAACAACAATGGAAAAAGGGAGGTTATACATGAGAAACGTGTTCATAGGAACCATCATAGTGGAAGAAGGATAAATGGATGGGATATAAGAAGTAGAATGAATTCCCATTTGAGCACTTGATCTTGGAAAAGTGTAGCTAGGATTGGGTCCAGAGGAAGGAGGATTTTAACCTCCTAATGTAGGATTCGGTTCAAGGATATGACCCCCACCAAATTAAAAATGAATATAATTAGGTGTCATGCCCCCAAAACCAAAACTAGGATTCATATGAGATGATGAAACAGAGCATGAGAAATGAAAATTCATGTCAGGAATACCAAAAGAGATAGGATTAATGGCCGAAGGCATTGACTGAGTACGATGATTCAACATACCACTCGGGAACAAAAAATGATTCATTCCCATGGGATGAACAAAGAATATGGGTCAGGTATCATTAGGTAAGGGAGCCTATGGAATACAAATCACTAACAATAAGGGAGTCGAGGGGACCCCACTAATCATAGAGGATGTTGGAGTCGAATGGATTCTTGAGACATTCATATTTTACTTAGTACTCATGGTAGGATGATCACAATATTGGGAGGTGGAGATATAAGTACCACGCTTATTAACTCTATGCCTTTTAGGAGGCTGTTTTGGTAAAGGATCTAATCGTGGTGGTAGATTCAAAAGACAAAGATATTGGTGAGGAGGGTGGTATTGCTCCATGATGAATCATAACCAAATATACAATACGAAATCCTAAGGCCAACTAATAATCAAAGAGAAAAATCCTAAATAAATCTAAAGGACAATGCACACAAACAGGATATGATGATTGAAGGGACTTCCCAAACTAAAGAAAGTATGCCTATCCCAAGAGGGGATGAGACTCTTAAGAAATAGAGTGGAGGTAAAATAATTAGTTATAAGAACCCTCGTAGGCTTCACAGTGCAATTGGTCAGATTCCTCCAGAGAGAAAATCATCCATAAAGTTTGTGTCTTGTCCAATCCCTATTTGACTCAGGGTACCTGTAGAATAACTCTTGCAAGCAACCTATGTGGATACCTAGGTCAAGAAACTAAAGTCACCATGGTATAACCAATGCTCAGACTAAAAATTGTAGGTCTAGTCCATCATATGGGCAGGGTAGCAAAGCCTGAAATATCAAAAGAGCTGCCTCTCAAGGAGGTAAAGGCACTAGTGAAAACACCATATACGAATAGAACCCCAGAAATATCTCTAACGCTAGGAAGGTGTTGTAATCTATGGAAAAGTAGGGAGAGTTACCGGTATATACTTACATAGACATCATAGAGATACATGTGTACACATAGACATAGATAAAGACATACAAAAGTAATGAGATCCCAAAGAACAATCCTTTTATTATATGATAGAAAAATACAACACAATTACATATAACCTCTCACGTCAATCTATTTGAGATTTCATGTGCATGTTTTTTTATATTTCTTTCAAGAAGTTGTAACTAATTAAATTCCTAGGTCAGTTGGTTAACAGATACTCCAATAGACCTCTACTTTTGACTACTTCGACCAACCAAATACGAAGATGAAAACAAATTGAAATGATTCAACACACCATTGAAGAAAAACTAAGTAGAAACTAGGTTGATAGATGGATGGGATGATTGGAGGAATAGAGAGATAGGTGAAAACATAGAATTTAACATCAGATCAAACTGGGGGTAACACCTCCCTGTGAAGTACTAAGAACAACAAACTGTGTGCCTTAGTTCTTTCATTTGTTCCACCCTACCATCGGCCACTTTACTCTATTTACCAGCCCTGTTACCTGTCTTATTTCTACTGAAACTCATATACGCAACTATACCCCAGTTCCTTTATTTGGATATGGAATCATTATTATGTTTATTGTTGGACATATTATCTTTAATATGTTGTCATTGATGTCAAAAGTCGATTTCATTGTGATGTGATGATAAGTTGTTATGATGAATTTGTTGGGTATGTGTTATATGCTTTGCACGAGTAGCAGTGTCTGAGAGTATGCGTCGGGCATGCATGGGGGTTTGAGGGGGGGCTGCTAGGACCCCCCTCAGGGGGTGCAGGGGGGCGGAGCTCCCCGCATGGGGTTTCAAGGGTAGTGCCCATGAGAAAAAAATTATGCATCGGGACCGCATTTTTTCTGCCTCGGGACCACATTATATTTAGGTGGTTTTTTGACACATGGTTTCTTTGCCGATGTTTTTCTATTTCCGGTTAAGGAATTAGGGTTTTGGACTAATCCAGGTCATTGGGTTAGGGTTTTGGATGCTGTTGACTCCTATATTTATTTTTTATTGTAAACATTGTAACACAATGAATGAATATAGAATATGTTGGTTTTCCCGGTTTGGGTTTCCAGGGGAAAAATATCTGTCTAATGTTTGTATTTTCCATTGTATATTTTTTATTCTTTTTCTGAATATTTGTTTGCAGTAGATATTGTACAAGGTTACAATTTACAGAATTTTCATTGATAAGTTATGATTAATGAATTTTCATTGATTTCTAAAGTATAACAGTTAGCAGAGAATGAAAATGGAAAACACTATGTATAGATTCAAGCTCATAAGCAAGGACATTAATCAAACCTCATAAGGAAGAGCACATTGTAGAAATGTCGTCAGGATCAAAATCCCCACAGGAACACTCCAAAGGATTCAAGAAAGAATATTGCTCATTGAAATAGTTTTAAAGAGTAGTCGCATAGAAGAATAACGTGAGGTGCAGAGGAATCCACTCTAAAGCTCAAGAGAAATAACAATGAACATATCAAAATAAATATCGTTAGATCAAGGTGAAGTCAAAGTTTGGAAGAATTATATCTTGACCATTAGATCTGGGAGTTACAAGAGAAGGACTATTGAAATTCCATTCGATCCTTTGGAAGACTAGTTAACGATCAGATCAAGTTGTGACCATTGGATATACAAGTGCCAAATCAAGGGCAGGGATTGATTGCAGAGCGTGAAGGGAGAATTAAACAATGCATTAATTCCAATCCTGCAATTAGTCTAGACCATCAATCGTCACCCGCCAATATATCTATGGTTGGAATCAGTTCCACTACCAAGGAGAAGTTTCCATTGCGAACTCGATGATAGTTTTAAACATCATGCTAGTTGGGACCCCACAATCATCTTTGATCGTTGATCTACTCCGAGAGAATTATCGACCATTGTATTGGTTAAAAATGGATCATGAGATGACGTCAAGATGATCGAGGTTTAATCGAAGAAACTTACTTTGGGAGATTTGGTAAATGGGAGCATATAACCCAAAGTCCTGAATGTCGAAATGAATCTAGACCATTGATCTAGAACTAATCACAGCCAATGATCAATAATTCACTTGATCCTGAAATAGCCAAAATATCAACAACCATTGGATCGTGTTAGGATTTTTGCATCAAAGATAGAACGTTATATGAAGTCAAGTTGCTCAATTTTTATTTGAGTAATCTCACTTCGGGAGAATAGATAACCCAAATTCTCGAAGGCTGAAATGAACCTAGACCATTGATCTAGAACTGATCACATTCGTTAGATCCAGGAGGAGGATATGTGCCATGATACGAGATCTATGTCAACAAACCATGTCAGCAAGGACATGTGGAAAAATTATATGATGACAAGTGTCAAGATGAAATTGGCATTTCAAGTACGTATAAATCATGAATCTAAGTGACACGTGGTAGCCACTCAGCCAATGCCAAGTCATAAGTGACTTCAGAAAGTTATGTCACTTCGGGAGTATATACTTCGGGGGAAACCAGTTTCTAACATCAGAAATCAGCCGAAGTGCCAAAGGACGAAGTTAATGCTAACCGTTGATCTAATTCAGGAGCATTTTCGACCGTTGATCAAGTACATTGGAAGGATAGCGTAAGTAGAGGTGTTAACCGACAGCAAGCGATCACCACCTCTTTATGAATCATTCAATAGGTAATCGCTTCAGAGGAATTGTTACTCCAGAGTTCAGGAGCCACAAATAGCCAAAGTTCTAAAGTGAACAAGAATCGATCATCATGAAAATAATATATCGACCATCCGATCTACTTAGGAGAAATCTGCTTCAAGAGATTTGAAAGATTATAGAGGCTAGAAGTCATGAAGGACAAAGTCCCAAAGTATCGACAATCGTTCATCTCATCGGGAGATGAAAACGTGACCGTTGATTTTAATAAGTGATCAAGCACTCGTTTAGCTTAGCGCTTCGTCACCACCTTCAGTCATATGGAATAAAAAAAAAAGGGAAAAAGAAGAGGCAAATGCTCAAATCAATAAGCATGTGGTTTTGCGCATATGGTCATATATAAATGGTTTGAAGGAAGCACCTCATAACGATTTAATTCGACAGAGAGTTAACACTATAATAATATAGAGAATTGATAAAATATCAAAATATGATCTGTTTGTGAACTAATAACATAAAAAAAAGCATGAGTATGATATAATGAGTCAATCCATGTATGTGATCAACTCATGAAGACAAAAGAACCGACACACAGTCATGATTAAAAGAGAGTTAATTCATGAGCAATATGAATAAAGGAAAAAAGGAAAAATGATATTAATTAAATATTAATATTATCATTTAAATGAAAAGGTACAATGGTTCAAATATCAAAAGACACAATGATTCAAATTCACACCAGTTGGAAGACTATATAAACAAAGAAATATGGTGAGAAGATGTGTAGTTGAATTTGTTGAAGTATATATATTTATATATAATGGATTGAATGAAGGTTCATTCTATCAGGTTGGTGCATGTTTACAAGATGGTTCTTGTATGAGGAATGGATTCCTCACATCTGAGTTGGATCTGAGATCAACA
>SNQJ01S0120540.1:10703-35134 GCA_010110895.2 Picea sitchensis | reverse complement strand
AGGATGTCAAAGCTCATTTGGACACACACAACTTGCAACTGCAGAAATTTAGTAAGGTGAAAGTTTGGAGAGTAGTTGCAGTAGCAGCTACTGCAACTTGTATTTTCGATTTTATGCTTGGAATTTCTCTTGGTTATGGTTTGGACTTTCTGCTTGGTACACTAGCTCTAGAGAGTGGTACGCTACCTTGGTTGGATATTGGGTCTAGGGTTTGCTTCCGAAATTATTCTCTGTCAAGATTAAGGTGCTCGGGGGTGGCTTTGGCCTATGGTTGGGTGACAATATTGTTATATTATCTATGGTGAAACGAGCACACCTATTTTTCTAACACTCAAGACATTGGACTCAAGCATTCTAACATGGATAACTTCAACCTAATTGGATATTCTGATTCAAACTTTGTTGGGGATAAAGAAAATGGAGTGTCAACTTCAAGCTCTCTCATGAGTCTTAGATTAGCATTTGTCTCCTGGATATCACGCAAATAGACAGTTCCAGTAGATTCCACAACAAAGGTAGAATATGTGGAAGATGCAGAAGCAACGAAGGAGATTTTGTGGCTCAGGAAAATACTTGAAGACTTGTAGGAGAAACAGGTGAACTCTACTCCTCTTTTGGTTGACAATACTTTTGCAATCAAGTTGGCCAAGAATCCTAGATTCCACAATCAAACCAAGCACATCAACACAAAGTACCATCTGATTCGATATCATGTAGAGGCCAAGAATATTCACATGAGACATTGTTCCACAAATGAGCAAATTGTGGACATCTTCACCAAAGCACTTGGAAGAGAAAAATTTCAAAATGATGCTTGGACTCACAAGCACCCCTTCAGATTAAGGGGGGGAATGTTAGATACTTAACCTTAGGGATTGAGGTACTTTGTAAATATTATTTAGGAGAAATAAGAAGAGTCGTAGGTGAATAGGAAGAGTCATTCAAACCTCTTGGAAGATGAAACCAAAAGTCACCTCACATTGTATTTATGAATGTCTCACGTTAATGGAAATCATCCGTGGAATTACTTATTCCCTCTGCCCATCCCTGGCCTGACAGATCTTAATCACCAAAATTTAAGGGTACAATAATTCACATCCCTAGATTATTTGTTGACCTTACGTCATTTGTTGAACCAAGTCAAGGTGTGTAGAACACGTCATATGGCTACTTATATGCCCTTGACTTTCCCTCTTGAAATTGTTCGAATGACTCCATAGCCCAAATAGATAAGGCATTGAACTTCCACTCATCACACCAAGCCTATTTCATCTTACCCTTTTCATCTACATTGTTGCTAGGTTCTCTTTACTCCCACTCATTACTACACGAAGTGAACCTAGTTAACCCTTAGGGATACCCCCTTGACTAGGAACCTTTCTTGAGTCTAAAGTGCATAGGAGTGTTGGTGAAGTGACAGTGGCCAACTTCCTAAGTTCCACAAGGCTAGTACCCTATTTTATGGATTTTAAGCTAAAGGTGCTAATTTGTGTGGTAACACTGCCATTTTGTTAAAACAAAATTGGAAAATACCCTTCTTAAATATGTTGATGTATGTAGCTACGAACATGTACTTCCACGTCACTTTGTGTCGAACATGTGGGAGTCTTCATTATTACCTCTCATGACTTAGGAGATTCACTTTAATAAATTGATTATTAAAGTAAATGTACTTTTGTAATTAATGGAGTTTAATTTAATTAAATGCCTAAGCATCTGGCATTAGTGAATTAAATTAAATCCTAGCCATTATATCATAAAGTGAAGGTGAGATTTAGTCTCAGTCTTTGATCACTTTAGAGATCTAGGGTTTTGGATTTAGGGTAAACTCAAGGTTATAAAAAGAAGCCTAAGTGAGAGGAGTAAACACACACAGAATGAGTGAATGAGATCTCATTGAGTGGGTGGAGAAGGACTTCCATCCAAGTGTGCAGGGGCAGGGGCCGAGGAAAGGAGCAAAGGGGCAGCAAGGGAGATAGAAGCCAACCAGCAAGATCGAAGGACTAATATTGAGGTTTGAAAGGCTTGGCTATTTGCTGATTGGTATTTTCCTCAGGTGGGCCATTATCCCAGGACGGGAGCCCAGGATTTTATCTAATAAAATCAACAAGGTACTGGTTTTCCCGTATGGGTTTTTCTAGGGGTATTTTACCCAAAAATTACGTGTGTACTTTGTGTATGGTTTCCTTATTATGCTTCCTTTGTAATGTTTGGTTAAGTTGTGCTTTTATTCAATAATGAAAGTTTATTTGGAAGTAATTGTCCAGTGTTGGGTTAAGGAGAATTTAACAAAATCTAGATTTTTATTTTAATCTAAACTCTATCAATCTTGCTTAAGATAAAGTGTTGCACCTTTCTTTGCCTGCTCTAAGACCTTTTTATCAAGTCTTTTAACACTAGAAATCATGAATCATCCTTTGCATTAACTGCCATTATGCCCACGAATCAACTTAGCTTTGTCAATCCCTGGGTGGCAGCAAGGTACCAACCCTTGGCCTTTCCCAATAACCTTCATCCCTTGCCTAATCGGTACCTAAAACTTCTTCCAAAATTCAATGGTAATTGTTCAAAAACAGTCGATGCACATACCATAGCATTTCAAGACTTTACCAACAATGTCCTTGTCAAACATGAGGATGTTTTTATGCGAATGTTTATGCATTCTTTGGAGGATGAAGCCCAAGTTTGGTTCAAATATTGTTATCTAACTCAATCTATAAATGGAAACAGTTGCATGATCTCTTCCTACATTAGTGGGGCAAGAGAAAAGATCATTTTCAGCTGTTAATGGAATTTAGTTCTTAAAAAAAGGATGACTCTGAAAGTGTAACCACATTCAATGGATGGTTTCATAAGTCTTATCTTGAAATTCCAGAAAATGTGGGGCCCTCAGAAGCTGTTGTCCTGCTGATTTATGTGGCTATCTATGATTCTCAGTTCTCACTATTTCTTAGAGAAGCATTCCCCAAATTTGGATACTGTATTTGACGATGCAATGGAGCTTGAAAGTAATATGGTGGCTTCCAACATGTTATTTATCTCTCCCCCCCAATCTCTCAAGGGAAGGTGAAGATGTGCAAGGATCTCAGGTTGCATTGTCAATTTCTAATAAAATGGATTCTTGTTCACGAGGAATTCAAATGCTGCCATCATTTGAAAAGCATAAAAAGCCAACACCTTTTTGCCCTTAGAAAAGTAAAATCAATTATTAGAGGAATCATTTCCCCCCATTGGATACACAAGGCAACAATTCGATTATGGCATGTCATTAGACCTTGATAAAATGGGGGTTATCAGAGGCTGCCATAAATATCTTTCTGAAGGAGGTGAATGAGAGTTATGATGAAGATTCTAAGCAGCACAAGAAATCGTCTTTTGGAACCCCTGTTAGCAGCAAGCATGTGTTGTCTAAGTTTGGAAATGAGATGGTTTATCATAAATTTCAAGGGTAGTGTGAAGGAGAAAATGTCAAAACTGTTGATGCCCTCCTCTGCTTGCGCAAGTACTTGGCATCAAGATGATGAAAGAAAAGAAGATTGTGATTTGCGACACACAGGTTATGAAATTAATGAGTTATTTAATGAACCTCTTGCTCTGTTAAAATATATTGTTGTCAATGAATGTTCATTAGATTCTAATGCTGATTTAGAGGATGCGAACCAAGAAGATTGTCATTTCCAGGACATACTTATTTAATGGACGTTTTTCTCTTTGGAATGACAGTGCTGGTAGTAAGTGTATTTTCCAGCCTTCATTAGATGTTGATTTTGACTTAAAAGATGAAGTTCGATAAGATTATTGGTCCTAGCATAAAGAATATGAGAATAATGAACAAATTGGTGAATCAATTCCTTATTTGATCAAAGTTGATGTGAGTTCAAATAATCTTCGAACTCCATTGGCTCATGTTTTAGACATGGATAAGATGTGTAAGCATCCATTCATTGAAAATGAGGAGGCATGGGCAGTGTAACCCCCAAATTGCTTGCACAATTGGAGGGTTAAGATCCAGCTTCCATCAAACTGGTTACATTTAGAGATGCATCCAAGTTTTCACAGTGATTAGATCTTGTTACATAGTTTTGTCAAACTCCAAGAAACTGTTATTTTTAACAGTTCTCCTATTCTCTAGAAGCCAGAGTTCTGAGGTCCACGTGTCAGATTTGGTTACATATTATTGGTCCTCGCAAGATCATGATACCGATGAGCTTATTTCGGGTGACAAGTAAACGGTTTCATAGTGCTGCTATTTTTAGCAGTTAGGTTTTCAGGGCTTGCACGCCGATTCTGAGCATATATTTGAGTTCTTTGTAGAAAAGAGTCTAATGAAACTATTTTTGTGGGCATGCCAGACATTGCTATTTTTAGCAGTGTCCATTTTTAGGTGTTATACTTAGAAGTGGTCTCATAGCAGTTCCCTTCATTTTCAGTATTTCCTATTTTTTAGGAGTTGGATTATTATTTTTGGCATGTCTATATTTGGCAGTCCTATTTATAGCAGGTGCAAGGTGTGATGTCATGGTTCCAGTGTGCAATGGTGGAGTGGTTTCAGATTTTGAATGGGTGATGGATGGTGAGTTAATTCCAAATTGAGCAGGTGGATATATGTCTTCTCAGTGTGACACGTGGAAGCTATTTAGTGGTTTCCAGGATTCTCTAATTCTTACTTGCTAATTTTTCCATATCGCTAAACCCTAGCTCGAATTTCTATGAAAGTTAGGCTTGCTAATTTTATCAAGTTTCAAACCCTAACTCATATACTAAAACCCTAAGTGTAGTTGCTATTTTTACCTGGTTAGAAATCCTTATCCAATCCTTGCATGTGAAATAGCATTGAAACCTAACTCAAAATCCTTATCCTATATTAGCATGTGAGATAAGCCTAAGACCTAATGTGACCTCCTTTGCATGCTTTCTAATCATGTTATCCTTAATACCTAATTCATCCTATTATCTATAGTTGGAAAACGTGCTAATTCTGCTGAGTAAAAACCCTAGTTCGATCTCATGTATAATTTGCACTTTTGCTAATTCTATCAAAGCCCAAATTCGATTTATTTATCTATAGTTTGCATTAGAGGTTAAGAAACACTAGTCTTCAATGGAAATTCGCTGGAAAAGTTATTTCTGGCAGGTTTTAAAGTGACTTATCCTTTCCAAATCTGCATGTAGCTTCAAACTTCAAAGGAAATCCACGCTGTAGGCAGATTGTTTATTCAACAAAAGGAGTTTTCTGTGGTTATACTTCAAGGACAACGCAGAAGTTGAAGGAGAGTCAATGCTAAGTTTAGCAGACAGTCACATGTGTGGCTTAGATAGGTTGCTGTAGGGCCTGATTTCTAGCGGATTGTGAAACCAGCAGTGAGATAAGTGCAGTTTTCTACAGAAATTCAGCATTAGGGGTTACTATTCTATGCAGGTTTGAGGTGAAGAATGGAGAGATGGCATATTTTTGGAGGGTGAGTTTCTGTTGGTAGATGAACTAGCAGATTAATGTATGCACACTTAATAAAACAGCAGTTATCTGAGAAAGAGAGCACCTTAATGACTCCTATTCCAGCCTGCTGATTTGTTAAGGAGGAACAACAAACAAAGGGGATAAGAGGTTCACCTTCACAGCACTATTTTGGAACGGCAGCACCCTCAAACAGTGGTATTCGTGAACCAAGAGCAGGATTCCAACAGGCCTTCATTATTATTATTAGAAAGCAGCCATATCTACAACATGCAAGTGACCTCATTCTTGATCAAGGGAGAATTTTTGGAGACAGAAATACCATCTGCAAATAATATTTTCCCATACAGGTGGAGCGCATGGGTTGTAGGAGTTAAATCGCTGTGCAGAAGGATACACTTGCAGTTCGATCCTTTTCTCTCTCTTTCTCTCATTTCTAGATCACATGACATTGGAGATGCATCCTCCTTCTACAAAAGCAACTAGAGACAAATTTTTCAGGGCATATTACAGTGCAGGTTCCTTCCTCCTCCCGCCTCCAGATTCTGTTTCCATGCTGCCATCACTGTGTACCTTTTATTGCAGCCAGTCTTATGTTTATCATCATGATGCAAATAATCTTTTGAGTAATATACAGATAGGATTCGATTAGGCCGTATTTCGCAGCTCTTTGAATCTCATGGTTGAACAATTGTTAATGGTGTTGCAATGGTTTGGTTGGTCTCAATGCCCTTATTTTGATTTTATGTTCACTTAAGGCATGCATTTGTTTTCTTTATTTCATTCAGAGTTGTACTCGGTTACTGAACTTAATCTCCATCATCTCGTATTTACTTTAACAGTCTACCCTTGTTCTTGCGCCCTCACTCCTCACAAGTATCTCAAGGACAAGTAGTTTGTGTGTTGAATCACTTGTGTTATTTACGTAGATTTATTAGGTTATTGACAGCATATGATTGCTAGGGACACCCCCTTATGACTGGAAAAGCACCAGTCCAAACGGAGAAGTAATTAGCAGTGACACTAGGCTAATTGCTTACAGTTATTCCGTGGATTTGCTAGTGCAGATTTGTGAGATAACAGGCAACTATCCCTTCACAAGATGATAAAGATCTTGTTGTGCCTTTCGTTGGGAATGATCATCAAAGAGAAAGTGACCTTCAGCATGGACATTTGTGTTTTCCAGACAACAGTGACAAAGAGGAAAAAGAGTGCTGATATGAAAGAGAAGATTGGCAAGATACAATGGTCTCATATTTCCAAGAAAATGAGGATTTTGTATTTCATGGCAGCCATGATTGTGAAGATGACGGAGATGGTAGCATTGATTATATACCGTGGCAGCAAATGAAAAGTGCAGATTCAATGTTAAAGGGAAAATCTGATCTGTTTTCTGCACTTACTTCTAATCCCAATTGCATTGAAGAATTGATTATTCAAATTTATTCATGAAGACCCAATTGCAGCATGGATGAAGGAGACTTTCCACAAAACAGAGTAGCAAAGCAAATATTGGAAGTGGGAAATCCACTCATTCTTTTCCTCTGTTTTCACTCATCTCCATTATGCTCTCAAGGCTGCCAATGTCGTTCTAATTTTATTTGTGCCTCAAGCAGTGATTGCCCCTCTTGGGCACATTTAATAGCCATTGGGGATGTATTACCCTATCCTTTTGCATGCCAAACCATGATGTCATCCACCATCCCATTAGCCCTCTTCATGCGTGGATCTCATAGCCTTATCAAACTGCATACATGGTTCCATTGGTAGTGCCATGTCACCTAGTGGGCCCACTTGCCGGTTAGATTAGGTAGGTAGGTTTTCCATTTTTCATAGTGAATCCCCTACATTTTCCTTTCAGTCTTTCCAACATCTAGTTTTGTTTTCAACATTATTTTCAGCAAGAGCTTGTGCTGTCCTAAAAGCAAAGTTTTGACTCCATAGACCAATTGATTAAGGCACTAGTATGCTCACCATAGAGTTTGGTTCTTGGCAACTCATAGGAAGGAGACATCCCACAGAAGGAGTTGATGTTGTCACCTAAAAAGGCTCACTGTCCAAAATTGGTCTTTTGCTGATGGAGCCTGTTGACCGCCCATTTAGCAACGGTGGTCAACTCACGTGCCGTGAAGATGCATCACCAGATGCAAATTTGATGAAGACAGTTTTGGTTCTACTTGGGTATCTGATACCCCAGCACAAATTTTTGTAAACGAAATTTCCGTCCGCATCCGTGCGTGGGTTGATAATGTAAATAGAATGCATGGATCATAGTTAGGTGAGTACCTTGGATGTTTCCGTGGGAGTTCCTTTCATAGGGTTTATGCTCCGGGTTAATGGGCAGGAGGACAAGCTCTGGCATTCCTTGAGTTTTTCCCTCCTCTGAAAGCAATAATTTCCTTCAAAGTGGTGAAAGGCACTCTAATGGTCTCATTTTTTGGTAGCCTTTGTTTAGGAATGTTGTAAATGACCATGCGGACTGATTAATAGAAAGTTTGGCAGATTTAGATCCGAGAGTCTAGATAGGTTTTATTAATTAAATTTTAATAATTTAATTAATTAGTATTTTAGGCTTATATTGTAAAAGCTGGATCTTTGGGATTTTGATAGGAGTATTTATGCTCAAAAGAAAGTGATTAGCACCCTACACCCATAGACCAAGTTTCATTTCAGGTCGGACAAGTTTTACTATGTCTAAATCCACTCAGAGTCAGAGTCAGTAAGTCAAAGCGACAATTTTAATTATAAAGTGACATTAGTCAAATGTCAAAATCATTGTAATTTTGAGTTAGTGTGGATGTTAAAAGGTGGCAATGAGCAAAGTTAGACCCTCCTAACCTACCCAAACCCATCCTAACCTTTTCCCAACAATTCCAACCTCTTAATTCACTTTTTCACTTTTCTAAACTTTGCCCTAAGGGAAAAACGACCCCTTCAACAACCAAATCCCGCCAAATCTTGCATGAAACTTGAAAGGACACTTCCCGCATGTGGTACACCCCTAGACATGCAAAACCCTAACCCGTACTAAAACCCTAACTCTAAACCTGGCTAACCCTTTCCCACCTTTTACACTCAAAATGGCTAAGTTGGTATTTTTCCTTAGTGGAGGTTGTTGTGTGACTTTTGGGGCCCCTCTCATGAGTTATGACTCCTTTGTTGTCACCTCTATGATGATCCTCCTTTCTCATTAATTTCCCTCCAGTTTCTTCATTTTCCGCACTTTTTTTGGGCCCTCCAAGTGGAGTTATGCCCCCCCTCTTCTTGAAAACTCCAAAAATGATTTTTAGAATTATTTGGACCTCTCACTGCTCCTTGGCATCAATCCCAAGGCCTCCCTCTCCTCTTTGCTTGATCCCAACACCTCCTGCTTTTTCTACACCCTAGATCTAGTTTTCAAACCCCTGAATGGTGTACCCTCAGTGAGTTGCTCATTTGATGTGGATTTGACGCTTGGAGTTCATCCAGAGTGCCTTCACTTGCCTCTTGAGGTATAAATAAAACCCTCCTCACCCTTTTCCCTCACCAATCTTTGTGCTAAGATTACTATGCTGAAATTTCTTTCCTTCCATCTTCTTGCTCTTGCCATTTGCCATCCATTCATTGCTCTTAGGAGTCTAGTAGCAAACTAGTGGCTACAACACTCTCACATTTGGTAATGAGAGCTTTGGAGGATCATTGGTGCATTCTTGAATATTCTTTGCTCTCCATACATATGAGGTGATATTGTTTACTTGTTGTTTATGTGTTTATGGTAATAGATCTTTGGTAGAGTATTCTCTTAGGGGTAGAAATGGTGAAAATTATTCTTGTTAGTTTATGTTCATTTTAACTAGCTTAGGAATGCAAGTATTTCTTTCCAAGCTTGTTTAAGATAACTATCTATTCCATGTTTCACATACTTTTCTAAGTTTTTCTTGAGTCATCCCAAAGGGTTTTCGTGGGATAGCTATTGAAGGATTCTACCCTTGAGGCTCTCTTACACTCTTTATCTATTTCTTATGCCATTTTAATTTCTGCATCCATTTCATACTTTTCAACTTGATTACTAGTCTTAGAGAGGTCAAAATCAATGTTATCTTTCATATTTGTTGGCTGGAAATTTACGTGTCAAAAGCAATTTACGTAACATATTTAGTGTTTTTCGCGGCATTTTCAACAGGATTTTGCTTATTCATTTTGCGGATCGGTAATGATTTGAGTACATCTTGTCAAAGAGCACCTAGGCTTCCCAGACACTTCTTCTTGGTTTGGGTAACATTTCTCCTTCTCTTTCTTTCACATTCTAATTTTCTGCAATATTTATCACTCATTTTGGGCCCTAAAATAAATCTAATAGATTAGTTTTTTTTATACTTTTGATTAGTTTATTCTTTTGTGCATAATATGGTTTAGTTTAGTTTTGCTTTAATCTCAATTCTAAGCTACCCTCCTTGGTCAACATTGGAAGGCATTGCCACACCTTGGCCATTGTAGTGGTGTTCCTTTTTTTTTTTTTAAGTTTTATTCATCTTTGTTTTAAAATAAAATCATAATCAATAGTATCAATCAAACTTACTTGGAAGCACCTTGAAGTCATCCTCAAAACTTAGCAGCAATAAAGGAAATCTACTTGTGGTGATCTACATGCTTAGTAGTTAAAATATCTTAGATAGTGATCATCTTTCTAAGTTTATTTCCATTAAACTCTTCATTTTCACATGCTTGTGCTCTCATGGTTTATAGTTTAGTAACTTAGATGCTATCTTAAATGTTTTAATCCATTTCATCTCAAGTTATTTGCTGCTTTAGAACCTTATGTACATGTGATCATATGGTTTAAGTTTCCCTTTCATTTTGCTAAATAATTCATCTCTCAAGCACCCACATTTTCATAGGCAGCAAATCTATATTGGTGATGGATGTCATATGATGCTCACGTCTTGCTTATATAATCTCACGTTTATGGGTTAATGCTTTATATTTGAATGTCTTTGCACTTAAATTATTTCATCTTGTGATATAAGGCATACATATCTACATTTACACCTTGCAAAGTGCCCACGCTTCATCTTAAGTTTTCATTGTGGTACATGGTTAATGGTTTAACATTGTAATCTTTTCCTTATGCTATGACATGTTATTAATGGTTTAGCAATTGACGTACAAGCACTACTTTTCATACTTTTTGCTAACGGCCATGCGCTAAAAACGTAATTTTTAAGTGTCTAAAACTCCTCTAAAACACACCCAACACATCTAAAGACATGCCCAGTCATAATAACACTTAGGAACAATTTTAGGGGCTCATTCAGCCATCTCCACCATCTAAAGCGGGTTTGAGGACTGATCCGAGAGGGAAGTGGGGGACCATCCGTGATATCGTTGAGGAGATCCTTCTGGGACTACCTCTTCTTGTGGAAATTTGGAAGGCCTTGGAAGCTAAGGGTAGGAACTTCATTAGCCTACTATCTTGAGCAAGGCAGTCATTTGGCCAAGGAGGAGGAAGCTTGGAACACACATCTAGTTTAAGGGGAGGAAGGAAATAAAATTTATCAAATCTTTAAAACTCATAAACACATAGTTGCATAGATCACCTTTGTATGTTGGGGTAGATGCATTGATAGGAACACATCATTGGGTGGTAATCTCATTGTTTAATCTTTCTCTATTGCAACTCAAATAGTTAATCTTTCTTATGTCTAAGTGAATAGTTGAGTATACATTGAAATATCTCATTTATTGATTGTTGTGGTGTGAACCAAGAAGTATTTGAGTATCCCACTTGAAATGCTTTCTTTGATTCTTGAGTGCTTTGTGTGATTGTAGCAGTGAAGCGGTCCAATAGAGTAAGTTCTATTAGGGCATGCTTGACAAGTGTGAACACTTGCATTTCTTGTATCTTTGTACATTGTTGTATCTTTTGTTGATAGTGTAATAACTTGTAACCTTTGAAGAGTATTCTTTGTAAGTATTAATAATCTGGTTTGGGGTAGTTTAACTTGATTTATTTGTAAACATTTGGTAATTGAACTACCCTCTAACATAGTTGACCCCATTGCCTAGCCTTAGGCACTAGTCTTTAGTTGACTTAGGGAAAGAGGTTGCTTCTTCATTTAGATTAAGACACTTGCATTCTTTGCTTGAACATCTTAGGCTAGTTCCTTTGGCTAACCAAATTAAAATTAACTTCTAGAACATTAACTTTAGAATTAACTTAGCAACTAGGGACAACTATAGTTTCCCTAGGAGTAAACCTAGAAGGAAGAGGTTCTGTCAAGGTGACAGTGTGGACTTAGAACCTAGACATTGTGTCTCCGAGGATTTACACTTGTCAAGGTGACAGTGTGGACTTGGAACCTAGACATTGTGTCTCCGAGGACACACTAAGTGAGTTGGACTTAGCTCACGTTAGCAAGTGTGTATTAGGACGGCAACAGAGCCCACCTCAGGCCAAATTTTGAAAATCAGCCAGATGACATATTTGAATGTAGGGAGTGCATCAGACATGTTTATTAGGGTCATTGATCATGCTAGAGCTGACAAATTTGATTCAAATCTGTAGAAGTATGAAAAATGGTTTTCACCCGTGGGGCCTACCTTAGGTGAAATTGTATTTTCTGGCCAAATGAGTAATTCAAGTGCAACAAATGTCTTAGACAGGGTTTTTAAGGTCACTAAGCATGCTGAAGCTGATGGAATCTATTCAAGGCTGCAAAAATATGAAAACACGATAGGACCTGCTTTAGGCCAAATTTTGCATACAGGCAAAAAGACCTATCCAAAAATGGGGATTGGCTCAAATATGTTCTTTAAGATCACTGAACATCATGGAGCTACAAATTTCAATTTGACCTTCAAAAGTACAAAAATGCAACATTAAAAAATTCCTGCTAAGATGCCAAGTTCGTTGTTCTGCATTAAAAAGTACGTCAAAAGGGCATCAAAAGTTGTCATGCAGCAAATCATTGGAAAGCCCTCTGTGTCTAGTATGCATTTCTTTTGACAGCACACCATTCAGACTTCATATGCAGGAGATGGAGTTCCCTAAATATCGAAAACCAAGAAGCCACATATTTTTAGTGGTTTTTTGGCCTATTTTCTATGCAGATTTCAACTATACAATGTCTCTCTCCAATCTGCCAATTGCGAAGCCATTTTAGGAGATTGTTGATAAGGCCAGGGGCTAGGTATGACACAATTCATTTGGCCCTGTTATCCACCAAGTTGCACTAAGATGGACTTCCAGCGAGCCGCCAAAGTTTGAACAATTCCATGTTCAAAATTCAGAGTTCAGAAGTTCAGCCGGTCAATAAGACCAACCTTTTTCACATTTTCCATACCCTCTGGGGATTTGTAATAAAATATGTTGCATGATGAACTTGTAAAAGGTCTTAGACACCTTCGACTTAGGCATGAGTTGTTACTCTGGAGTGTTTTTTTAACTTGTTAATTATATTTTTCCGTCTAAAAGCAATTTATAATTTCCGAGTTTTTTCACTCAATTTCTCCAACGCTGAAGTATATACTCATGGTTAGGCCTTAGCATGGATCTAAGCCTAGTGTCTAATGCATATTACCATGCTAAACATCCTCCTAAATTTTTATGGAAATGTGCTAAGTCCCCCTTAGGTTATTTTAATTTTTTCAGTTAATTAAATTTTTTCCGTAAAACGGGAATTTTTAATTAAAAAATAAAGTTGTATTAAAAAAGTGGTACTAGGAGTCTTCCTATGCCTTAGGGGTGCTCATTTTTGGACCTAGAGCACCCATATTACCTAAGTACCCACTTTGGTAAGTGAAATTAGTGATTTTAATCACTAAAAGGTCAATTTTACTCAAAAAAACCCAAAAAAGACATAAAAAATCAAGAAAAATCAGCCAAGGCTATTTTCTTGGGAACATGTGGGGGACATGTTTTCAGTTAACTCTTCCCCACTTGAGATGAATAAGGCAATGTGGCACTCTTTGATGAGTTAGGAGTGAGTTATCACTTATTTGGCATGAGTTATGGAGATCTCCAAAAGGGAGGTGCGCACCTCTTGAGGAGAGGTGGCACATTTCTTGAGAGGGTTGCCTACCTCTTGAGAGGTGGCGCCCTCCCCCTCTTCCTATTGCTCACACATGCATAGTTTTCAAAATCGGAATCGGCACCGGAACCGGTCGAGGGTCCAACCTGAACCGAAACCGGAACCGGTAATGAACCGGTCGAACCAGTTTCATTGAACCGTTTTTTTAAAAAATACATAAAATATTTAAATTTTAACGAAAAAAATATATTTTTAAAATTTTAAATCATGTTTCCAAAGCATTAGAGACAATTAGAGACAACATATCCAAATTCTTCTCATGAATATATCAAAACGACACCAAGTGCAATACATATCTAGAGATCGGAACATAAATACATAATCAAGGAGGCTCTAAATGGCCTCTACAACATCAAATAACATACTAAATTAGAGTCATTGAAACTATAGGTGGGAATGCCAATGACAAATACAAAATAGCCATAGGGTAGATACTAGAATCGTAGATGGAAGAATCTCATAGCTGATGAGTCGTGACTGTCAATAGTCCTCCATGTCATAATCATCAAGATTGGCATCACTACCACTGCTCTCTCCTCCTCCTCCTCCCCCCTATATCCAATGCAATCCGTGCATTTGTTGATGTGGACTCTGGAGGATGACCCCTCAAGAGGATCACCATCATCAAAAGTGACCGGCTCTAGCACTAGTTCATTAAGATCCAAGTTGGCTAATGCCAACTCAACACTGTTGTTCAAACCCATATCATCAGAAAAAACATCCCACATCTTTGTCTTTCCCTTCAACCACTCTTCTCTCTGCCTGTATATAAGACGGAGGTTGGTGTGCACATACACTACTAAGTCACCAGACACGACGACAAAGAGAAGAGTTTATACTTGAGTGAAGGGTACATTTTTACTGGGGTCGTGACAAAAGAGTTCAACAATCAATGCCACCAACATCAAGGTACATAAAGGGCTTGGTTCTCTTGATTAAATGTCAGTTCCATACATGATAGAATCCAGTGGAAACATTGCAATCTTGCCAATCTTGAAATCCTGAAAACTGTTAAGTCTGTTGAATTTTGAATGGGACCTAAAATTCTACTTTCTCCATATGAAGTCCAAAGAGGTTGGAACCACTCTCAAACATCCTAAAACAATTAATGGTAATGTTAAAAATTTAAGTAAAAGGATGAAAATGAAAGATAAACCGGCCGGTTTGGTCATAAACCGGCCGGTTTGGTCATAAACCGGTCGACCGGTTCGGTTTATTGGCCGGTTTGAACCGATCGACCATCAAACCGGTAAAACCGACCGGTTCCGATTCCGGTTCACCGTTTTTTAAAACACTGCGTGACACATGTCAATCATTGGAGATGGATGAAAGGTGGTTGCCCATTGTTTAGACTTGGCTACCCTTTCCTCTCCAAGTGGTGTGCCCTCCCTCTACACTTGGTGCGCCCTCCTTCACTTGGTATCTTCACCCATTTGCTATTTATACAAGCTACTCTCCCATTGTAAGCTAGTTGGAGTTGGGGAGTCTTTATTGTGGTTGTATACTATTGTAATACTTTTCATTTGGAATAAAGAGACTTTGGAGGTCAAGAAGGTGTGTTATACATGTGTGTGGATGTTTGATGTCATTTGTGCTTAATCTATGAGGTAATACCTGCCTAATTTCTTCTTTGGATTTGTTATTTTGGCCTTCGTAGGGAGTTATCACTCCATAGGATAGGATTTATCTAGCGTGTTGTTAATCCTATTGTTCATTTATATTTAGAGGCTTTGATGTGTATGCATGTTTTGGTTAACTAACATACTCCTCAAGTTTCTTTTGCAGATGACACCATTTTTGTTAACAAGTTTATTTGCAAGATCTTAAAGCTTACAAGTTCTCATAGCTTGGAGTGGTGATGGAACTTGGTTGTTGCTTCACAACTTCAAGGATTTAAAGACTTAGACCCTCCTTAATTCATATAAAGACTCCATTGCCCAAGGGTTCCAAGGCTACAAGTTTCTTCCTTCTCTCTTTCTCAAAAGAAACTCTACCTTTTTGGTTACTTGGTTGCATGCAAGTGCTTAGATCTATCTTTCATTTTAAATGCTGAATATCTAAGTTTGCATGCATAAGATAAACTAGATCTAAGTTTGTACTTTCAAGTTTCATCTAGAGCTTAGAACTAGCATAGGAAAAGTCTCCTTTAGCATGTTTTTTTCTTTCAAAAATTTAAAAGTTAAAGGTAGTTCTTTTCTAAAAGCTTTCACTTTCATATTTGGCAAGTTAAGTGCCTTTATATTGCTGTTTTAAAACAGAAAACAAAGACCCTAAGGAGACAAGCTCTTTAGCTTGCTCTCCTTAGTTCATTTTTTGCTCAATTTACACTAGTTTTACTTAGTAAATTTTGGGCTTTCATACTAATAACCAAATACACTTCCAAAGTGTTTTTTGTCATCTTTTGTCATTGTTTGTTTGCTATTTTATGCAGGTCGGAAAACAGATAAGAGGAAGCTCTGTCCATTTTGGGCGGATTTGGAGCATCTAGGACCCCCGAGAGCACCCCTTTCTTCAATAAACACTTGTAAAACATTGTAAAGACTTGTGACCCCCCTAATGAATGGTCACAAGTCGCTCCAATAAAGAGTTGCATAATTTCTTTAATAAAATCAGTGGGGCTACAAACTCCCACTCTTCATCCCCCCTAGGGGGAACGATGTTTTTGGTGATTGTCTCAATTTTGCAATTTTAGCTTAGATTCAATTTTCACAACTAAGGATAAGCTAAAATTAATCTTTCAATTCATCACAAAGCACTACAACCTCACATAAACAATAAGGACAAAATCTATCATCACATAGATTAGATTTCAAGTTGGAAAGTAACACTTTAATTGCTAGTTTAGATTTACTTTCAGTTATCTCATTTCTTGTTTAAAATAAACAACTCCCCTCAACTCCCAGTGCAGTTCCTGACCCTTCCAGTTGCGATCTTGTCTCAATCTTTTGGGAGTAAGTTTCATACACGCTGGGCTGGTCAGTGGTGATAGATTAATAGGGAAATCTCAAAAGAGAATTATTGCTTTGCTTTAAAAACCGCCTAGGGGGAGTGTGCGAAGTTTCACTGAATACCTCGGGCTTGTTCCCTCAGTGTTGGACATCTAGCACCTCTAGTGGGCTTGTTGGTGGAACCATTGGGTTTCAGCAAGTTCTTAGCAAATCTTTGAGTTAAAGGGATAACCTCTTGAGAGGCCAAATCTAGTTAAGTCAAACACTTTATTTTCATGTAATAAATTTATCTCATTAACCTACCATCAATAAATCCTAATAAAACACGCGATCTACATTGCCCACGATACTTTTAAGGCACTCGTCTCAATTCTACATTTACAAAGCCATTTACTTCAAGCACTTTATTTTTCAGTCATTTACCTTGAAGCAACTTTAATTTACTTGCATCTAACATTGTCTCAAGTATCCTTTTATGCAAGTATCTTTTTATGCAAGTATCTTTATGTATCTTGTGGTGATTAATTGATCTGTGTATGCTTTAGAATAGATTTATTTTATATTGGTTAATGCAATAAACTCCTAGAATACTAGTTGCCTAGATTTCAGTTTAAGCCTTAGATTATTTTATTAGGGACTACCCCCCTTGGCTTCGCTAGGAGTTGGCCTAGACGGAGGAGTTGAGGATTAGGTGACATCACCTTAACTCTCACTTGCCCCCAAGGACACACCGAGTGGATTGAAGATTTCTTCCACGTCTCCCAGGTGTGTATAAGGTGGCAACAGGCCCCATGCAAAGCACAAAGATGATAGGGAATTTACGACTATAGGCCATATGGCATTCATGTGCTCAAAAATTGTATTTCGTGTGCTTCAAACCTGAAAATGAGATGGGCTTTTTTAAGTCTAGGCATGAGGATCATTTGTCTCAATTTTCAGGACCTGAAACACATCATAGTGGAAGCATAACACAGTTTTAGTTTTCTTAGCGACACTTTTCCCAGGAATTTGTGCTGCAAAATTCTGTCAATCCACTCCATTATTCAAGAAATCCTACAGGAAAAGTCTAAATTTGTCCAAGACTAACCTATGCCTAAATTTCAACAGTTTGAAACCAACCACAACTCCCACGGCACTCAAATGAGGTTTGTAACCAAGTCTTTTCTCTTCCATAGGTTGCAAAATGCATGGTTTTGCATGTTTTCAAGCTCAATCAACATGCTCTTGACAAGGGGAACACCCCTATGTAACGGGTGCCAAATTTTGTGGGGTAGAAGGCTCTCAATTTTGTGAAATTTTACCTGAGAAGGATTAAAAAACAAAAATCAAAGGTCGTCAATGATTGTGATTCACACAGGTGGGGATCCAACAATCCATGGGGCCTCATGGGGTGCCTTAGTTCTAATTACCTACAAATGGTCCACATGGAAGCTGGTGGAATTCAACCAAGGGTTGTTGAGATTAGCGCATGGTGTTCAAATTTTGGCAGAACTATTTGGTTAAGAATGCCGTGAATAGCAGAATTGAGTCCAACAAAACTCATCCCATGGCTGACATTTCTTCACAAGGGGCACTTCGTATCATGGTGGGAAGCCTCATTTTAAGTGATAACGTGCCATTTAAGTGATCACATAAGGTGCAAGCCATAAGCTATAGTTTATAAATTATTTTACACCTATGCTAATTTGCCTCCCCTTCCAACGTGAATGTGGTGGGCCCCTCCTTGGGGTGCTTTAATAAGGTTTTATGTTATGCTATCCACCCATCGAAATGCACTACTTAGCCCCTGTTTTGCACTATTATAAAGTGATATATAAAAAGGTTTAAAGGCTTAATTATGTGGGTTAAGTGCTAATGCAAGGGAACTTTATGTTATAAACTCTAAAGTGGGTTTTTTATTAAAGTGGACCTTTGTTTATAAAGTGCACAAAAAAATCCATGGGTTCTATTCCTTCCCACTACAAGAGATGCTACAACAAATATTTTTAAAGCCAAAGAAGGTCAAATGACCACCAAATCAGCTCACTCCTTCACCAGTTTGCTTCTTTTTCACTTGGGAGGTTTTTATTTGACATAGAAGGTGCCAAAGTGGGAGTCAGTTTGGATAGAAAATGGACCAAAGCTTCCAATGGATTGTCAAGAAAGCCACTACAACTAAAGGGGAGAAAAATACAGCATATCCAAATCAGCCCCAAATTTGGCCACAAATCTGGGGGAGGGATAAAATGCTACTATTCTAACTGAATCTGACAAACGAGCAAGAGAAGCATTCTTATTGCTGAAGGAATAATAGACATAGTTTTCTCATTTGTAAGAATCAAAGGTTCAAATCAACAGCAGAGGGAGCAAAATAGAGAAAACAGGCCATCAAAAACTGAAGATATGCCGAGAGCATCACTATTTTTGTAGAAGCAAGTGACTAATCTTCTTCTTCTCCTTCTATTCTTTCATTATCTCTCTTTGTAAACATTACCTGAGTAATAGACTATGAAAGGGAGGGAATTAGGCCCAATACTGATATTGTAAATTTCCTTGGTGTCATGGTTGTCTTAATAAATAGTTGTTTCAGAATTGAGATTTCATAGTCTCCACCCTTGGAGTTTCTATTTTATAAATGGATTGCTGGGTTTATTTTGTAATCAAAACTAAGGCTGTTGCCACTAGTGAAATAATAGATTCAAGCAAGTAATCAATGTTTCCCTCTTCATTTTCTATCTAACACGGTGTTGAATAAACCAATGTATCTACACTTGCCTTGCCCATTTGTTTTTTTATCCAATTAATATGTGTTAAGAAAGTAGTTTTAGCCTCCTCCTAAGCTCATATTTGTTCATTTTCTCTGAGCTATCTGTCAAGCATCACTATATCATGCTGCCCATGGTTCAAAAGATTATTCATATGACTAAAAACTATTAAATCCCCTTGTTGTTTGGCTTCTTGGTCACCACCAAACTATAACTCAAAATATTTTTATTTTCTTTTAAATAAATGGCAGAGGCAACACCATGCACCATTCTACTCCTACAATAAATCCAATCAAAGCTTCATAGACCAAGTTTTTCTTGTGTGACAAGCAGGAATACTAACTTTAGGACATTTGAGGGCACCCCCCCTTTGGCCGAAGGACTAGCTCAAAGACCTAGAGTGGCACAAGAAGGTGCTCTTGTACATTATGCCATGGCATTGAGACCCTAGTGGGAGAGAGGGGGGAACAACCTTGGTGACAACAACACCCATCCCATCTACAAATATATAGTTACCACCAACACCCTAACCATAGAACTTTGTTGTGGTGGAGTAATTTAGCCCGCATTACCATAGACCTGTTCTACTTTTTATTCCTAGACCTGCAAAGCGACAAGCAACAAAAAATAGATTCTCAAAACTGCATTGGAAATACTGAAATTAACTTGTTGGAATTGAATTGTTGAAAGTAAAATCCTTAAATTGGAGTTCCAATATGGTACACTAACTCTTCAAGGTGGTTATGCCAAGGTTGGAGAAGCATAGGGCTTTAAATGTTCACCATTCACCCACCGCTTCTTTAGTTGGCCATCCAGCAGTGTTAGTTGGATTGTGCCCTGTCTAGTGATCTATGCAATCCGGTATGGCCTCTGCCAATGCATTCAAAATTTCCCCGGATGTTTCTAAATCTTGCTATCATACAACAGCCCAGATCTCCTTGCCCAAACTACTGGGTATGGATATGTCAATCATGCCATGCCTTCTAGCGCATATTTGGAACCATCCAATGGTAACCTACTAGAAACCTACGTTATTCCAACTAAACCAACATATCCAACCTATCCTGCAACTGTGTTGTATCCAACATCTACACGGCGATGGCTACCTGCAAGTTCAGAATCAAGTATTCCAACAACATCATGACCCTTTGTCCATAAACCAAGCTAAACAGTGTATGCTTAGTCAATGTCTTACACATTGTCCCGTATGCCCATAAAAAATTCGAGGGCGATCATCACAATTGTGTTCAACCTCTATATAGTGATGGCTACCCGTAGGCTTGAAATCAAGTATCCCAACAACATCGTGGACTCTCGTCAATAAACCAAGTTAAATGTTGTATGCTTAGTTAGTGTCTTACATGTTGTCCAATATGCCCATAGAACCAGCGAGATTCATTTGTCCCGATCATCACAATTTGTTGAACACACCTTTATCAGTCCATGCTTCAAAATCTTGTTAAAAGCTTTCATCATGCCATTAGCTTGGGGATGATATGGCATTATATTATGGTGGTGTATCATGAATTTTTTAACCTAAGAAACAATTGCACTTCAATAAAATGTTGACCTTAATCGCTAGTCAAGCTACATGGGCACCCAGACCTTGTCAAAGTGTTTTCAAAGGTAAGTCATGCAGCAGTATTCATAGATCAATCTCGGGTCCATGTTGCCTTTGTCCATATCGTCAAATAATCTGTTGTTGTTATGATATACCTAGCCCCAAAGTAGCGCTATAATGGATTAATAGGCCTGATAAAGTCAACTACACAAAGTTGAAACAACTCCCTGACCACAATGGATTGTAGTGGCATCTCATCCCAGCAAATGGTCATCCGATGCATTGGCATATGTTGCATTACTTAGCATACTCAGTGACATCGACAAACAATGTTAGCCACCAATAACCTACATGCAACACCTTCTAGGTTGTGGCCTTTCCACCATAATGCCCCTCGCTTTGACTATCATGGGCTTCCCATAGCATTGTCTATCATTCATAATCCAACACACTTATGAAAAATCTGATCCGTGGCTAACTTGTGTAGATTCTTGACAATTAATTGATAGTTCACTACTTGAGCAACCAACTACCTACATTGCCACCAATCATAATCTTCTAGCACCAATCAAAAGCTAAGGAATTCAGTGATCTCAACGAATCTGTTAGGGAATGCTTCCACATGAAAGAGATTAGTATTTGGGAGTTCATCAACTATCCCAGTGGCTTCCCCATTGCAAATCCTTGAGAGATGATCGAGACCCATATTATGTTTACCTAGCTTAACCACCACCTCAAAACCAAACACTTGAAAGAGAAATAATCATCGACAGATCCTACCTTCCACCAATCACTTGTTCACCAAATACTTGAGCACCAAGTGATCCGTGAAGACCTGAAAGGGTCAACCGAGAAGGTAATGCTGAAATTTCTATAGTGCATACACCATAGCCAATCCTTCGCATTTCATAGTGGTGTAATTATGCTTTGCATAGGAAAAATTCCTATTGGCAAAGTATATCAAGTGGCCCAATGTGCTTTCCTTAACTACGCCAACACATTCCTCGGTGCAATGCTAAATACATCCACATGCATGTGGAAATATTTTGTCTAATTTGGAAAAAATAGAATCAGAGTTGTAACCATCCACTGCTTCAACTTTGCAAACCCCACCTCACAAGCTTCAATGCATATAAATCGGACACCTTTTTGCAATAGTTTCTCCATCTTCGTCATTAGCTCCACCTATCCCCTGATGAGCCTATGTTAATATCCTATGTGACCCAATGTAGACCACAACATAGAAACATTCTCTAGCACAAGAAAATTCATAATCACGTGATCTTTGTTGGATCCACCAATAACCCCTCTTTACATACAATATGACTTAAAAGAATGCCCAACGAGGTACAAGAGATGCATTTCTCAATGTTCAAGGACAATTGCATAAACTAGCATTTATTCATCATAATAGCATCAAATTGAGTTGAGTAGTGTGATCCTTCAGTAGACTATACACAGTCCAATCATCCAAATAGAACTCGAGGAACTTATGGATATATGAGTAAAATGTCGTCGCCACCACTTTAAAAATCATTGCAAGCACATTGTTCAGTCCGAAGAGCATGACGTTGTATCCATACGACCCCAATTCCATCACAAGTGTGGTCTTCTTCTTATCCTCCTTGACGATTCGTATCTAATGATAGCTAGAAAACCCATTCGTGAAGGAGTAGTCTTCATTCCCTATGACTTTCTCAATAATTTTGTCACTAAATGATGTAGGAAAGGGGTTATGTATATAGGCCTTACTGAATTATGGAATTCTACGCAAGCATGATTCCATCTGTTTTGTTTCCTTGTATGACTATCAAACCAATCCAATCTAATTCTTCCAGTGGAAATATCAAGCCAACATCCATCATTTTGTCAATCTCCTGTTTAACCTATTCCTTATAATGCAGATTCATCCTTTAGGGCTTTTTCTTGATCATCTATCTTCATCTAGCCGAGTTCTCCCACCATTCCCATCATCTCCATGAAGATGGACAGAAACAAGTTAGCATACTCTCAAAGCAGAGCTACAATCTCTATGATGGTATGGTCATCCCAGTAGTTCCTTATAATATCTAACTTGAGCTCATTCTCTATACCAATATTAATTTTCTTTGTCCACAATGGCTCATGGTGAGAGACTAGAATGTTGGCATCCTCGGTATCTTGGATGATGTGGTGGCCTTTGGTTTCTTCAAACCACAAATGCTAGAGTTTCTCTATGGGGTTGTTCTTTGCGGAACCTACAATCAGACACAACAGGTGGTGCATCTGTAGGAAACATTGTGTGATATCACCCTGGAAATCGGTGTGTCCTACTTGCAAAGTTGGAAAGTGTCGCAAAATCTTTCATGTAGTTCCAACCAGTTGGTCGTACACCATTGCATTTCTACCTACATATATCAATGCTTCAACAATGGCTCTAAGGTGTGCACGAACTTATGCACCCATTGTTGAATAAGAACTCCCTATGTCACCCAATGTGCTTCACAATGGTCCATATGGCCCACTGAATCAGAAGTATTATCGAACTATAGATACTAATTGGTAGAAATAGATTAAAAAATGTCATTGGTTGGCAGAGCCCCAATGTCCAACGAGAATCTGGTTTGCAGTTCCTCTTCCATATCCTTCAATGACTAAAGCACGCTTTTATGCATTGCATACCATCACACAAGGGTCTCTACCAAAGTGAATCCAACGTTGCAATGCTTTGCTTACGCACGATCTACTCCACCACTTGTTTCACAAATGTTGCGATGTCGATAATGCCATCAAACCTCGACAGGTCCTTAAGATCTACACCAATCAACCTAATTGGTTTCAACACTTGACAAATCTATGTGGACTACTCATATTCCCCATTCTGCCACTAATTAATGGCAACTTCGATGTTTGTTGCATAAGAACAAACATTGCACCAACTCAACTCTCTACTAGCCATCAAATTAATGTAGTCCTCATGGTGCCCAATTGTAAGGTTATGGAGCTAATCCAAGTCACCTTCATCGAACACCTCTTCTCCCTATTCCACAAACCACTCACCTTGCATCGAATCCAATGGTTGTATGACCTTGTGGCCCACCTTTTCAACCAACATCTACCATTGTTTCAAATTGAGGATGGCGTCATTATCAAACACCCAATCAATTTCAAGTAATGATGGGTAGGGATCCTTGTCATATAGTATCTCAATGACCTCAAAGTCCTCATAATTCTCAACACCGTCAAGATCAACTTCCATCTACTCTAACCTACCAATCAATGTTTCCAGAGCACGGAGCAGAGCAGGAGCGGAGCGTCGGGAGCGTCATTTTCAAAAAATCCTCGGGAGCGAAGCATCCCAGGAGCGTCTATTATATATATATATATATATATTTATATATATTTCGTTTATATTAAAAAAACATGCAGAAAGACAAACTAGTTGCAGAATGTATGAAAACATGCATATTTGTACATTGTAACATTAAAATGGCATCCATAGTATCAAGTAGTAGTACATCAATGATTAATCTTTCGAGCATCAACCATCTAGAATCTAGCAATTACAAACTTACAAACCAACATACAAATTTTTAAGCCATATAATAGAAAGTAGACCATTAAGTTATGGAATGAAATCAGTCATCTAGCAACTGTCAACAATAACATGAGTCA